>CAEFZX010017171.1:0-37398 GCA_903066825.1 Alfaro cultratus
CATGTGGACCAATGGAGATGAAGGAGGAGAACGGTGCTCTGTCTGTCATGCAGACGACCATAGAGGAAACCTCATGTGAAAACAGAAGCAACAATTCATGGCTGTGGTGGCAGTAAAAGTTTTACCAGATTGAGAGAGAATTAAAGTTTCCAGTTTGGTGGCATGAGGGCTGGCTCAGAGCTGCTGGAGCGTGCCATGTTTCCTGTGGTTGTTCTCAGTGAGTCCTTTGCTGGATCAGTTGAGTTTCCATGGCTGCAGCCCAGAGTCGGATAGTAACTACCTACATTTACTCAGTTACATCTACTCATGTGTACTTTTTTGGGGGGACAAAAATTTACTTTTGAGGGTATTTTTTTACTAAATTTTGCTTTCTACTCTTACTCGATTAAATTTATTATGAAGTATTACTCTTACTTGAGTAAAGTTTCTAGAAACTCACCTACAGTTTTGCTGGTTTCATTAGTCTTTCGTTGAAAGAAACTGATTTGAAAAAATGTTTTTTCCCCCCTGATTTTATCAAAATGTAATTATTAGTATTGAATAATTTTTATTTTGATCTTTAAAATACCAACATTTCCACATATCTTTGTATTTTAGTCCATCTGATTATGTCATTTTTAAATGTAATTTTTTTTGAGCAGTTCCTCAGTACTTGAGTCTGTTTTTATGTTTTATACCAAACACTTTTGAGTAATTTCTTGCTACTTTTTAAATTAATGTATTTTTAAGTAAAAATACATTGAAGTAGTGCTACTCTTACCTGAGTGCAACTTTTGGGTACTCTACTGTCTTTTCTAGAAACTGACTGTTTCTCATTAAGTTTCCAAGGCCCAGGTAATCTTGATGTTCTCACCCATCAGACAGATGAGAACCTACTGATGAAACCATTAAGTTAAACCATTAAGACATGTTGCTGCGACAGACAGTCACTTTTTAACAGAGCGGCTAGAAGCTCTCTGTCTGTGACCCACATAGGCTATTGTCCACATCTGGAATAACACAGGATGAGGGTTTTCTTTTTACAGAGGAAGACGCCACAATTTATGGCAGGAGAGACAAAGTCGTGGAGAACCGCCAGTTCACCACATGGTTGACCAAACTCCACCCTGCTTGTTCTCATTTCCAGCCTCTCTGCGCCTCCCCAGGGCGTCCCCCCCCACCAGCCCCACCAACCCCACCAGCCCCACCCCGGGGCGCTGACTGGTGGTGTGTGAGGTCATTGGCCCGCGGTCCGGCTGCGGGCATCAGCCCGATGGACGCGAAGGAGTAAACAGGCGTGACTGCTGACCCTTCTCTCTCTCTCTCTCTCTCTCTCTCTCTCTCTCTCTCTCTCTCTCTCTCTGTCCCAGACACGGAGCGAGCGATGCCAAAGGCACCGAGAGACGAGTTCATGCTTCCTTCCTCTCCCTGTAACGACCTTCAAATCAAATGAAGAAAAACGACTTTGGATTTTCCCAGAGCGGACATTTGTCCGCGCTCCATCCTGCTCTGTCATCCTTTGCACATCTGCGCAAAGTGTAGAGTGACGTGTAGCGTGCAAAACGTATTCAGAACTCTTGGACTTTCCCACATTTTGTCAGATGACGAACTCGCGAAGTATTACATTTTGTATTTGTTCCCCCCCGCCCCCCACCCACACTCCTCTTTTTTTTTTTTTTTTCCTGGAAGCCTAAATAAAGTGAGACCAAACACTGATACCAGAAGAGACCCGGGTAATAAGTAGAGTCTAATACAGCTGATGCTTGTTGGAGATTATTAGTGAGCAAACAGTATGTTAGAAAAAATGGTCTAGGCAGTATATGGAGGGTAGTGCTGTCTTCAGCAGGGGCAGGAAAGCTGGTCACAGTTAATTTCAATCAATCAATCAATCAATCAATCAATCAATCAATCAATCAATCAATCAATCAATCAATCAAGTTCAGTTGTGTAGCACATTTCAGCAACAAGGATTCAAAGTGCTTTACATCATAAAAACACAAAAAAGTCATAAAAACATATTTTTTACAGCCACCAATTTGAGAAACCGGTGACAAACATTACATTTTGTCCAGTGCCATCATGAAAATCATCAATACGCTGATGGAACATTGGTCAATATACTGATCAATGTTCCATTTACTATGGTTCAAAAGCAACTCCAAACAGGCTTTTAATCTGAAATGCAGAAATTCGTATATACTTTATTGATCGCAATGGGAAGTTAAATGTTGTGAGCACTCCAATTGTTCAAGATTCTTCAGAGTAGATGTTCACAGGAAGGATCTCCTGTAGCAGTCTGTGTTACAGTGACTTTGAAGTGGCCTCTGACTGAAGACACTCTGTATTTCTATGATAAATGAAGAGGATGCTGGAGGTTGTATTCAGTTTTCTTGATTTTATGTCAGAGATGAAGTTGGAGGAAGTTAAAATCCTGGGTGTAAATCAGTTGGAGGGTGTAATGAACTTGAAGCTCGGGTGGAGGTTCGCCTCCCAGCAACAAAACAACTGTAAATATACAGCTACACTTAATCGGTTTAGATCGCAGCATATTAATGTGCTAAAATGGCCTAGACAAAGTCCAAATGTCAGTCCAGTTGAGGTTCGTGGAAAATCTTAAAAATATACGTTCTTTAATGCTCTTCATTCAGTCTGAGTGAGTAGGAGCTGTTTTCGTAAAGTTTGGACTCAAGCAGATAACACAACGACTCGCCAACTTTTTTCAGATTTTTATTTGCTTTTTTTTTTTTTTTTTTTTTTACAAAATCACGTTCCCATCATCTTATTTCCATGTCACAATTTTGGATCACTTTGTTGGTCTGCTATATGAAATTCCAGTGACATAAAGGCTGAGGCAAGTTGTAGAAAATGTCCAGATCTGACTTCTGGATTGATGGGTTTCTAATTCCCTCTCAGCCCCAGTGAGCAGCGCTGGGATGGAGACATCTGAGGTTTTACATCTTTGCTCAAGTTTCTCATGAAATCATTCAGACTGCTTTCAACAAGAACCGCCTTCAAACAAAAGAAAAAAACAACAGAAAAAAAAAAAAAACGGTGTTGAGCGAGGCGGCCTGCTTCATGATTTCTCCACTAACTGAGTTTTAAACACGTCAACAAATCTCCTCTGGCTGCTGTAACCTTTTCTCTCACCAGAGGATGAAAAGATTGAGAGATCTGGAAAAAAAAAAAGACCCTTCCCATCTGCAGGGTAAAGATGTTGATGCCACCGTCTGCTCCGACTAGAGGATCTGTTTCTTGTACGCTGCTGGATGCTGCTGCTGCGTAGTAAAGACACATCTGGGTGCAGAGATGAATGTGAAGTGAACCCCGGCCGCCTGTTTCCATCCCGGGCTGCAGGTGTGACTTCGGGAAAGGTCACTGCTCCTCTGGGGCTTTTTAACTCTTTGGATTTTTGATCCAGAAACACGTGATCGATCCCGGTGCCAAATCCGAGCCTGTTTTTGACGTCAGTCATGTCGAAGCTGAACAGAAATTTGAGGGAAACGAAAAAACAAAAGGGGTGAAACGGTTTATTGAATGTGGCTGGTGCATATGGAAGCACTCTAGTGCCCGGTTCGGCCATCTGGACTGGTTACGGCTAAATGTAGCAGGGTGTCCTTAAATGGGCCCGACTCTGTTAAAATTCTCTCATGCACAGATTAAATGAAAGTGTGGCTCTGCAGATTAGATTACAGAGGGCTTTAAAATATGAGACTTTTTTTTTTTTTAATGGAAAACAAGAGTTTAGAGTCTGCAACCAGCCCAGCTTGGCCATTTCATTATTTCAGTTTTGCTTGAAACCAATAAATGCAGCATACTTCACCATTTATTATTTACATTTTATTTCTTGTTCAGTGTTTTGGTCCCACATTATGTTATCAGTTCATCAATAGACACTTTATAAATCATTTATACCCATTTATTATGTCTTAAAGATGGATAAAAAGGAGTTTACGGATAGTTATTGTGCTTACAAGGCAGTCTGAAATGTTTAATATAACAACTAGACACTAAACAGATCTGGATCACTATTTGGCAAGAAACTGGTAGATTTTTGTCTGCTTCTCAGCCTTAATTAATGCATAATAATAAGTGTTTAGAGATGAATTAGTAACACATCAATGAACTATTTATTATCCATCTCTAAGCGGAGACCTGTTGTAAAGTGGCACCCATATTTTTTATTTTAGTGTGAGTTTTTATTGTCCACCGCCAGATGGCAGTTTGACTCCACTTAACACTAAAACATGAAGACTGTTGGGAAAATGCAAAACAATCTTACAAGGAGAGCTTTGCATGTCAAACATGCACAACAGCAAAAAGGCACGGACAAATAAAACGTGCAACTGCTTGTCATATGGATGGCAAACCCAAAATCACATCTGTCATTATGAACAATTAAATAGGTTTAAAATGATGTTGATCACCAACACGTAAATAATGTGTTCTTTTTGGAACGTTCCTGGTTTTGTGCGGGTCATCAGAGATCAAATTTCAGGCTTCCTCACTAATCAGATTTAAAGGCACTGTTTGGTTTTCAATTCTTCACTTTTTTTTTTTTTTCAGGTCGACCAGACAGTTAAGGAGCTCTGCATAAAGGAAATAAATTTAAATCCCTAGCACTTTGTGCAACTTTTACGTCACCGTCTGCTTTTCTTTTCGCAGAGTGAGAGAGACGAGTCAGACCCCAGTCTGTTGTTTATGGCAGACTTACAGGCACAACGGAGACGAGTGTTTGACAGTGAAGGTGACTGAATCTGTGTGGTGGGTGAGGAGAGCAGCTGCTCCTCCGTCGCACCTACATCAATATCCCAGTTTGGAGAACGTAAAGTAAGATTGTTCTTCATAACAGACTGCAGATATGTCACACAATCCTTTTAGTTTGACTTGCAGTAATGCTGTTGGTCTGGTCTAGCATTAAAAACACTAGCTAGTGTTGTGCTTTATTTTATTTAAAATCAACAGATCATAAAAAACACAGTTGGGTTATGAAGCATGAATTTTACACTGCAGGATTTCAGGACAAAAGCTGTTTTTAAGAGGGGAATTGAAGAAAAAAAAAACTCTCCTAACTGGTTTGTGCGCATTTGGGATAATCAGCAGGCATTAGTAAACATTATAGCTGGTAAACAAGTTTTAAAGAGGCGGGTTATGTATTTTAAAGCACAATCGAGTAACTGTTACCTTCAGTTGTTGTAAAAATACACCATGTATAAAATATAAAAGATATTTGATTTCACAACTTTGAAACTGGACTGTGTCTCTTTAAGAAGCACCCACTCTTTCCCACACTGCCTTTTAGCACACTGCTTATCCATTGCGGAGCACTGGACTGAGAAGTAGTTGGCCTGATGAGCTCAGCAGTTCCACCAGGTGTTTGCTAATTGCTGTTGCTAGTCTGAAGGAGCTGAGGGGTCTCCACGTCTTTAGCTCGACAAAATTGGAGGAGCTTTGTGGAAATAGGCGGAGCTTTGTGAGATTAAACGCTCCCATAGCAACCTTGATTTCTCGATTTCTGAAATCTAAGCAACACTACAGGAATGTTTTTGATGATGGAATAACGTTGTAACATGACATAATGCTAAAGAAAGAGTAGATTTTACATAATACTCCCCCTGTGAAAGATTTCAATATAGATGTGTGCTGCGTTTGGTTCTTTCTATGAGTCTGAGTCGGAATTCTACTCAGAAAATCCTCAAGATTTCTATGGAGAGCAAAACTGAAGCGAAGAGCAACGGTGACAATGATCATCTACTTTGAGTAGCATGTTGTCTTAGATTGATGAAGTGATATAAAGCCCTTTCCTGGTGTTTCCAGGATTTATGGAGATGAGCGTGTCTGTGTGTCCGGCGATCGTTTTCGAGAAAGAGCACCGTTACTTAAGAAGGTAATTTTAACAAACCCCCCTGTACTAGACCATGTGGTTCTTTGCTGTTGATTAAAACTGACCATGACTTGTTGTACATGTGGAAAAACTACATCTAAATTCAGTTGGATTGATTATAAAGAAGAGTCCTATTAATAGAGTTCATCTGTTTTGCAAGGTTTTATAGAGCGTGGAAACAAAAGGCCCAATAAAAGCAGCTCCAGTTGATCTCAGCTGTGACATTCTCTAAACAAACGCCGACTTGGCAGATGAAGCTCGACAAGGACTTGCTGGAAGTTTCCTTCTGAAGAAACTTATTTTTAGGACATTTTCCCCATAAGTGCTGGTCTTTATAAAGCTCAGAGTAATGACTAAATTACGCTTGTTGGAATTATTTGGACAAGTTCTTTAGTTATTTAAAGCTTGAATGAGAAGAGAGGAATAAGTTGGTAAGACTCTTGATGTCCCCTAAACAATTATATAATATGTTTGAGGCAAAAAGACATTGCAGAAATAATATTTATGTTTCCTGAGACATTTCCTTCTTCCAGCTTACCCTAATTGTGAGTACAATACTAACCAACTCATGTGTTATTATTGACCCTGTTTGCAAAACTATTCCATTACAAGGAAAACTGCAAAAACATAAAATCTTACCAAGTATTTTTGGTCTAGTATCTAGTGCTAATATCTTAGTACATTTGAAATAAGACAAAAGTAACTTTTCAGCAAGTCATAGGGCCTTGTTTTAATTCAATAATTCCTTAATATTGTTGAAAAAGTTCTAGCTATGTTGAAACAATCTGCAAATGGAACAAAACATTTCTCCCATATTACAGGTCTTGTTCCTCTGATTATTACTATTACTTTTTCCATTGGTGTTAAGAAAATATTGACTTAAGACAAGTTTCTATTTCTTGCTGAAAAGTTAGTTTTGTCTTATTTCAAGCCAATTGAGATATTTGCACTAGAAACTAGACCAAAAACACTTGGTGAGATTTTGTCTTTTTGCAGTTCTGAAGGTTTCCTGAATCTACAGAAAAATGTGGACAAAAATAACTCAAGTGAAAGATGGAAGGTCATCTGTGACCTTTGATTTTAAAAAATAAAAATCTGGGTAAAATAAAGATGTGTAACTTCTGAATAAATGAATATTTTTGTGTACTTGAAGTTTGTGTTGACATCAACACCCACTTCTGGTCTCTGTATCGTCAGCCATTAAATGAGCGGAAATGAGTTCCTACCCTCCTGTATTTGTGTCTTTAGTTTCTGGGAAGATGCAGAAGGTCTGGCAGAACGTTCTGATGAGAAGGACGTTGTTATTTTTTTTTTGTACAAAGTTTCTCTCTTTCTCTCTCTCTGTTGGTCGTTGCTTCTCCCCGCAGGAGATGAAGTGTTTCTAAGAAGTCTGTGGGATGTTTCCATGGAATCTGAGTGAGAGACCAGTGAACCGCTCTGGACCTCCTGCGGGGCGTTCACTGTAGCTCCGTTTCGAACTCTTGGAGCGAATTACAGGAAAAGACAAACAGACTATACTCACTCTTCCTGATTGAGCCTCACAATTCTGATTTGCTAAACCCCAGAAAGGGGAAAAGACACAACCTGTGTTCAGTTCTGACATTTTGATCGCCGCTGATTATTCAGAAGAGCGTTTTTTTTTTTTTTCATTTTTATGTGTAATTACCGGGTTACATCAGTGTGTTACAAAAGAGGACTTTGAACCACTTAGAAACGATCCAGGCCGTTTTCTTCTTAGAACAACTTGGAAGCTTCAGGAGTCAAGACAGGAAGTTTAATATTTGTAACTTATTTCTTGGACACATGTCTGGTTCTTGAATCTCTCCTAAGCTTTTAAATCGTAATCTCCCCATTGCTTGAGCACCTTTTTCCTTCCACTCGACATTCCTTCAATGTGTTTAAGTACCACCTCCTGTTGAAAACCTTTTGCTTGTTTTGCAATATTTCTGCAGATCAATAAACAACAGCAGATGTTCTATAAATGAGTTTGGTCTCAAAACGATCAAACATCATAAAACCCATCTTTTATAAAATCTACTTAATGTGCCTAAATAATCAATATGCATTATAGCTAAACTGTTTGTGTTGACATGCAAACACACTTAAACACATAAATTGTGTTGGTTTGCTGCATAAAACGACATAAGAAGAATGGATGTTGTATTTTGACACAATGTGAAAGTGCTTGAGGGACATTAATTATTTTTAGATTTTTTATTTTTTTTGAGCCGCTCCCTATCTTAACTCTTGGAAATTTTAAATGGCAAAGGGTTAATTAAATAAAAAAAAAAAGACAAACAGAGAGAGAGAGAGAGAGAAAGAGAGAGAGAGAGATTCTTTCTAATCCGTCAATCAGAACTTCCTGTAATCCATGCGTTAATGCAGCACACAAAAGGCTTTTCCAGAACTTACCCGCCTGGCGGTAATGAGCAGGGAGTGTGCAGTTAATGAGGCGAGTTAATGATGCAGATGATTGCAGTGATTAAGTCAAATTAAAATCCTGTGTGATTCACCGGTGTCCTTTGAATGGCGACTGAGTGGAGGCGATGACGCAAGCGCAACAACAAAAGAACAATGGTAAAGGTTCCCCAAAACATTTATACGTATTCTCCCAACGGGGTTCGGATGGGTTACCAGTCTGGATTTTTACAAGTAGTTTCAGGGAAATTTTTGACTTTTGGAAACAATCTTTTTTTATATGAAAATGCGCATGTTGCTTGAAGGGAGGATGACTAACTCCTGACATACTGTGTTGACATGAATTATTTAATTATGGATTGTAACATGTGTACTGACAATGTGGCCACTGCGCCTCAGAAGAACCCTTTGAACCTCTTCACATTGTATTTTAACATATTAGGGGTTAGGGTTTGTAAATATGGGTGGAAAAAATAAAGTACATTATGTTAAAGCCTCTGTTCTCATAGTGAAATGTAGCTGTGGCAGCATTTTGCTGTGGGAATAACTGGTCACAGTTGTTGATGGAAAGATGGATTTAGTTAATAAAAAAAAAAAAAGAATTGCAATCAAAACTATTAGGTTTCCAGCAGAACTCCAATCCTAAACATCCAGCAAGATTTACAATGGAGTGGTTTAACTTTTTTGGTCTAGACAGGGTTTCCCCCAGTGTATTATAAGCCTGGCGGGCCACCAGGATTTACTTGTGGCCCCACCAGGATAGGTATTCCTTATTTTTTTTAATCTTTTTAAAATGTTTGCATTTTCTAAGACTTTATAGTTGGTTTCCAGGTGTCAATCTTCCAATATTCTAATAGCACATAATTATCAAGTGACATTTTTCAAATTTCATGTCAATATTAAACATTTTTTTAACTCAAAAAGACGACAGGCCGCCGGATGAATGACTGTCCTAGCGGCCAACCACCAGGCTTAGTAAGCTTTCTGGGGGAAACCTTGTGTCTAGATAAAACTCGATTAGAGCAGTAAACATTATATTACTTGAAAAGACGTTTATTATATCTACAGTGGAAAATTTGTAATTTTCAAAAGAACAAACATTTCCATTTTAAAACGTGGGATTGGGTGGGCCTTTGCACAAAGAGGATGCATAAGTATTTTTCCAACACTGAAAAAATAAATAAATGGGTGATCCAACTTAAACATATTGCATAAACATATTAATTGGTTGCAAGTAATCAGATTAAGTTCATCCAAGTTAATTTATTAAATACATTAAGTGTTCAAGTTAAACAAACGGAAACAGAAAGTAAGTTTGACAAACTTCTTTCAATTACCTGTGACCACTTGACACTGGTTTTTCTTTGTAATTGCAAGGAAACGTGGTTCTAAAAAGTATCAGTACAGGTCAGCTGAATAGAAAGGTGTGACACATTTTAGATCTTTAAAGAAAACTGAAAAGTAATTCATCGTTTTCCTTCTAATTCACACTTATGCATCACTTTATGTTGGTTTATGACATAAAATCTCATCGAGAGACACAACGATGTTTGTGTGTTTCTCAAACTTTGACTTAAAACTTAATTGTGAAGCAGCGCTCCACTTCAGTCACGCTCATGTGGATTCTCACTGAAAGAGTCGACGAAATAAAAAGAAGCATCCGGAAGATCAGTTCATTGTCATTTTTATTGAACACAAGAAAAAAGGTCATTGTGAGGATGTTACACTGCGGCTCATCTTGTTAAAGCCTCGAATCATCACTGATAAAGTGCACTTGCAATTATCTGCCATGTAGAGACGCGTTCGTCTTGTCTTTCTCCTCGCCGAGGCCCAGTCATGTCCGACACGGCGCAGGACACCAGGACGCGCTCCCAGGACACGACTGAGCGTCCCGGTGAGGAAGAGTGCATAAGTTAATGGAAGCCCGGCATGTTTACGAGTCCGTTCACATCGGCTCCTGCCACAGTTTTCTACAGTCTGAACCCGTTATTATCATTAGAACAACGTGACAAATGTGAGAGTCGGCGCGTTCCTTTGATGATGTGGTTGTCATTGTAAAACGGCAGGCTTTTATTCTTCGCTGCCGACCGGCCTCAAGCTTAAGATCTCTGCCATTTTCATATCTTCATTTAAAAAAATATTTCCTATTCCTAGAGGTACTCTTCTGCTCAGCTACACAAGTGTGTCTTCACGAAGAAAAATAACGCTCCGCTAAAGACGGCTGCAAAGTCAGCATTTGAATCCGGTTTGGCACGTTTTCCTCCGGTTGCGGAGAACGAGAGCGAGAGAGAACATCCGGTTCTTCACTTTCAGATCTGCCTCTCCTGCTTCGCTCACGCAAACTAATTTAGTAAATTATCTATGATATGTGAAATGGTGATTCGTTACTTATGTGCAGCAAACAGGAATGTCAAAAACATTAGAGAGAAAAAAAAAAAGAGTTTGATCTTTTACTAATCTATAGGAAACGGCCAAAAAAAAAAAAAAAACTCCTAATGGAGGAAAATCTACAGTACAAAGGATTCACAAGGATCCGTGGCCTTCAGGATTCCAGTGTGCTACATAGAAAAATCTGACAAAAACCAAGACGAAACAAGCGAGCTGGTGTTCTATGTAGGAACATGGAAAACAAACAAAAAACAAAACGCAAAAACATCTGTGTGCAGTTCCAAAGAGATATGTAGTTCATTTCCCAATAGGTGGGGCGAGTTCGAGAGAAACATTTACCGCACATCTCAAACGTACACTTCCCCTCGTTAAAACGACAGCTTTAAGTCGTAAAAACTGGAACCATTATTATTATTAAACGTTGATATTATTCCCACATTTAATGTGACAAATATTCTGTGATTCAACTGAAAAACTAATCGATTAGAGGTGAAAATGTAGCAAAAGCTTTCATAAACCTGTTTGCAAAAATGCGCCTGGTCTTGATCTAATGCTTAATTAAAGCACCTTTTGATTCCATTTCAGCGCTCGTCTTTAATTCGTCTGCCACCTGTTGGATCAGAATAAGCTGAAAAGTATTTCAGCTTTTAGAATTTCCTTACATAAATGCAGAAGTAACAAAGGACGACAAATTATGTAATTGTGCAAAGGCACCAGTCAACAGGAGGTACAAAAAAGTGGCATATTGAAAACAGTCATAATCACTAGAAATAATGTGGGGAATGACAAAGATTGGACCTTTTTTTTTTGTCCTCCCAAATATAAAAACAACACTGAACTTTCACCCCCAAGATGCATCATCCAGAGTGAAACATGGTGGTGGCAGCATCATACTCCGGGGTTACGTTTCTTCAAAGTATTGCCAAGTCAGGACGTAGGCATGCCTGCAAACTCCTGGCATAGAAGGCTGAACGCCTGAATTCAATCAAAAGGTGCATCATCAAGTATAGGTGTTAAAGCTGCAGTACATAACTTTTCTAAAATAAAATAAATAAAAATGTTTACATATTTTTTTAAAAGTGACAGTATGAGACAGATAATCTACGAAAAAATTCCCCTCCTCCCAATGCAGAATGCACCACTCCCAGTCAGAAACAATCAATCAAAGGCAGGAGGAGTGTCTTAGTGCTGCCAATCACACTAGTTGACACGCTGCTAAATGTGATAATGTCAGAGAAACATTTTACAGTTACAGGAAAACCGTTTGTCTGCTGTCATGCTAACTAGCCTTAGCATTCATAGCAAGCTCAGCTGTAGGGGACTAACTGTAATTAACAAATATGTAATAAATAAATTACAGTTGTTTTTTTTAAAGTTACATACTGCAGCTTTAAGTTGTGATCACATTTGTGCAACCAGGTTGTTGCTGCTTGTTCATGTCCACTATGTTCATCCAGAACAAATTTGTTTTTCTGTTAATTTGTCCAGGATTTGACATCGCTTTACCTTATATATATATATATATATATATATATATATATATATATATATATATATATATATATATATATATATATAAATAAAAGGGGAGTGTAGACTATTGAGATCCACTGTAATCTGATACAGCCAGACACGCCGCACTAGAAAATGATTAATGAATAAACAAATCAGCTACTGATCCAAAAAAAAAAAGATGCAAATGCTCCATCTTCTCCACATTTGTTAGCAACATCACATATTGCACTAGTTTGACTTTTCGATGCACATCAAGAGGTTATACCGTTGTGGAATGCGTCTCCTGACTTCGTCTTTATAACCCACAAGCTTTACGCTAGGTACTACAGGGAGCTTAGTCAACACACCGTCATTTATCAGTCAGCATGAAAAAAAAAACCCATAATAAATATAACAAATTCAATAAATAGTTGGTTTCTTTCCAAACAAAAAACAAAAATTCTGCCAATTCCAGGCATCCATTTGACAGGAAAATAATCTGAGTTGCACCAATCAGTTGGCCAGAGATTAGAATCAGGCAATGCTCTGTTAACAATCAGCTCTGATCTCTGAATAAATGGATTTCCTAGCTTCGAAAACACACCAACCAACCCCTCTCATGTCTTTTTCTCAGCTTAATAAAATGGAGATAATTTTACAGTTCTCTCATTTTCTGTGTTAATCAAAACTGCTGTCAATCAATCTGCAGCACACATTTTCCTTTTTCTTTTTCTTTTTAAACATCTCCCAAGTCTTGTATCACAAAATTTGATTTGGTCAACAGCGGATCAGAGCTGATCGGTGTCGGCACGGAAGCGCCTGATTGGTGCGTCTCTAAAAAGCAGGTATAGTGTTTATAGAGTTTGTGGCTCAGTTAGTGTTGAAGGTTCTGATCGTTAAGCTAATATTTTACAGCTTCGGTGGTTTCGGATTAACGCTCAGATATGGCTTCAGATTGAGATTTCTCTGTGGATCGTACAGTGTTTGTCTCCAGCTTTGTCCAGTCACTTAAAAGACAGAAAAAGTAGCAGAAAAATAGGGAACAGAAAAAGCCCTAATGAGAGGAAACACAAACTGGGTGGCACATGATGGACCTCACATAATTAAATCTGATATGGTTCAGTTTCTGACCACCGTCTGCAGGAGAACCCCAGGCTACTAGGTTTCTACGTCTCCCAGCAGCAACGCCACGCTGCTGAGCGTTTTTGCTTTTCTTTAGTAAAGTGCAGTCCAGATGCAGGTGACTAAAGGACTAAAGGAGAAAGAGAGATGAAACAAAACAAAAAAAAAAAAACACCCAGAAAAAAATTGGCACACATGTCAGAGAGGTGGAAGGAGCAGGGAGTGAATGTGGAACGTCTGGGTCTCTTATCCTAAAAAGGTAAATCAATAGTAACTCAGTCTTCTCTCAGTCGCTGACCCGGCACCGGCGTCACTCCCTCGACTGGTAGAAGAGGATGTATCCCGACTCGGAGTTCTTGGAAATGTCCGAGGTAAGTCCGTAGAACTCCTCGATGGCCTGGGCGTCAATTTTCTGCACGACAAGGGGAGAAGGTGATCAGAACAGAGAGCGTTCAGACGGACGGACAAAGGCGGGCGGGCGGGCGGGCGGAGAGACGCACCTCCACTATGTCGTCATCGAACAGAAGCCAGAAGCCGTGGCTCTTCACTATGGTGATGTAATGACCTCTGTTGGGGCCGCTGAGGTCACAAAAAAAAAAAAACAGGACTGAATTTTACAGAAACTGCTGCCGAATATCCACAAAATAATAAATCAACTAATGTTTTAAATATAAATTTGATGGACAATTTAAACACGCAAATTGGAATTCCAAAAATAAATTTGAATAAAAGAAACATGGCAATTTAAAGAAAAATTCTGGGGTTTTCAAATAAAACATTTTTGCGCTAGGATTAGTTGTTTTTCCGTCTGTAGCGAAATTAGTGTATTCTGCAAAAGTGCAGCGGAAACACTTTTTTCGCATCACACCAGCCATGTGATCAACAACCTGGCAGAAAAAGGAAGAAGACAACAGGAAGTGGTAGGAGGAGGATGGAGCCGCTTGGTTTTTAAGGTCGCGAACAAACTTATTCACATGATTTTTATTGAGGTTCTTATTTAGTGGAAACACAGCAATTACGGACTTGTGATTTTTCGACATTAGCGGAATGTCGACAAAGTTTTGGGAACATTTTTAATGTAAACGCCTCCTTCAGATGGGCGGCCTCACCTTCCACAGTGAACCACCACCGCCACCAGGTCGTACATGCGGTCCAGGTTTACTGCGTCTCCAGATGTGTTGAAGAGGCGGAGCTCTAGAGGGAAAACCACCCGATAGGAGAGCTTGGTGTAGCGGTGCAGCTGCTCCATGTACTTGAACCTCTTCAGGTGTAGCGCCAGGATCATAGGAAGCTTCTTCACTCGCATCCTGCAGAGTAACAGGCAGGTTTAGAGAGGCATCATAGGCACTGAGCTACGCAAAAGTATTCACACATACAGTTTAAGACCAAACACACACACACTGAGCATTTTATTAAGATTTTATGTGATGGAGTAAAAAGAAGCTTCCGGAAGTGAGAATGCTTTGAAGTGTGGACTTCACTGACCGTTTCTGTGCTTCTTGCTTGCTGCAGCATGTTTCACAGTAGTATTTGTATTCACTGCACAAAGTCTCTGTGTTACTGAAGTCCCTGGAGGAGAGAGCATGCCACCGAGACTCGGTTAATCTGAGCCTCCGGTGGCAGCTGAAGCTGCTTCTTCAGCTGGGATTCAGTGTGTAATAAACCTAACCTACCTGAGACAGTGTGTTATTGATGTGTTCTGCTCCACGTCCACAGAAAGATCCAGGAAGTCCTCATCTTTGCTGCTGACCTGCAAGACAGCCATGAAACTCCAATGCATCTTTGCCTGATAGACTCAGAGAGGACAGGGTCCCACCATTTAAGACGTTCTAAGACCACTATGAATGAAATTTAAGACTTGAATTGCAACAAAAGAATTTGACTTATGGGCCCCTCTTGTTGCTAAAAACATCAGCACCTCTAACATCTTCTGTGTCAGATTTAGTGAAATCTGGGAGTAGTTTAATTGTCCAACCTAAAAAGATAATCAGTTATAATTGCAGTTTACTAATTTTTATTTGTGAACAAACAGAGCTCAAACTCAAAGACTAAACTCACAGCATCAGATTGTTGCTGTGGTAACAAAACAGTTTAACTGTGAACATTGTTCTTTGAACTTTTACAAAGTAAACTTGCCAGATCCTTAAAAACTTACAAATAAGTGTTAACCAATTTAAACCTTTTAATTTATGTAAACTGAAACCATCCATCCAGTTTCTAACACCCTTGTCCCGAGAGGGGTGAGGAAGTGCTTATCCATAATTTGCATTTATCCATGATCGACAAAAGAAACCTAGCTAGCTAGCAAGAGTACATTAGCAGCTAGTTAGCGTTAGCCTGAAGCACCTCGAGTAACAGAACGCAATGAAAATCCTGAACTGTTGCCTGATGGGAAGTCCCTTAAAGAAAGAAAAACTACATAAAATATGCGAGATTAAATCGTAATGTCTCAACAAAATTCAAGACGTAGTTAAGGCCAACTTAAATTCTTTAAAGAATCTAAGACATTTTAAGACCTTAATTTTAGATACAAGAATTCAAGACTTTTTAAGGATGTGTGGAGAAGTGTTTTATTTTCATGTTGCTCCTCTTAAACGTGTATTTCACAGAGGAAGTGTTGCCTTAACACAGGGCAGAGTCTTGGGTGTTTACAGGGGTTGCTCAGGGCAACCTGGCCTTCTGCTCACCCTCAGAACTGTGTAAACAAAGCCTCTATAGATCACACCTCCAAATTTAGGGTGACGCGCGCACACACACGCACATGCAAAACCGTGCAGCATTAAAAACAAACTAAACAGGTCTGCTCTTACATACTGTTTCACAGTTTAAGCACCGCGTCTCATTGGTCAGTGTGCCTTGGAAGATGTCGTGAACCCATGTGGGCTCCGTTTTGTTCTCCATCTCAGCCTCGGCGGTGACAGCCGTGCCGTTGTTCTTCAGGCGCCCGTTCTGCTTCTCCTGCTTCTTCTCCTCCTGCAGGATGTCCGCCACCGTGTTCAGCAGATAGTTAAGGAATTCGTGGGCATCTTGTTGCATGTAGTTGTCGAACAGATCTGCAGGGAGACGAAGGTGGGGAGGAAACGAAGATCAATTTCAGACAGAAACAAGTGGGTCAAAATGTGTGCAGTTTGATCTTATAATGGAGATTTTTTTTTCCTCCCTTATTTTGACCTCATACTGCAACAACAGTCTGCAAGCCCCTTATGAGAACCCCAGTCACTTGTTGTTTAGCCCTGTCCCTGAACATTTGTTTGTTTTTTTGGGTCCATTTTGGTTTCAGTTTTATTCCAAAAGGGATCAGTGTGTATGTTTGCTAATGTGATATTCATCTGAATAGAAAAGTAAAAGGACTATTCTAGGAATGCACTGATATGAAAACTCAGAGCGATATGAACATCCGATATTAAAAATGCGGTTATGGCCGATAATTGATATCAATATTGTATATTTTTCACTACCGTTGTGATACTTTTAGGGAAAAAAATGACCAGAAACAGGTGTCAACAAAATAAAAACAAGAAAAAAGAAAATATTGGTTGTTCATATTGGGACAGTTTTGTTAATCGGACTAATATCAAAATGTTGAAAAAATGGCCAATACCGATGTTAGTGCTAAAAATTTAGCTCTAAAATTTTTTATCTATATGTTGGCAAATCTGGGCATTTAAATGCAAAACATAATATTATAAATATGGACAAGAGAATCAGAAGCATTAATGTGAAACAAGGTGATGATTTTAAGAAAAGATGTACACCAATGAAAACCTTTTCTCTTTGCTACTTTATCATAAATCCAAACAAGATTTTTTCTAACAGCAGTGAAGAAAGTGTTTAACAATGTGAGTCACCTATAGATGTAATAATATTAGCATTAGCACTGCTCCTCCTGACTCTACCGCTCTATAAAATACTGTTTCTGACTTCTGAAACTGTAGGCCCAGTAAACAGAGTCAGCAGACTCTGCTGATAATACACACAGCACCTGTACACACTCCTGTTTTCATGCATAATGTGAGAGGTGAAACTGAGAAGTGGAGGAGACGAGCTGAGCAGGGAAAAAAACCCAAAAAAAACAAACCTCCACAGAGGAGGCAGCTGACCAAAGCTGGGCCCAGACAGAGATCACATTGTTCATTCATACATAAAGGCCTTCCTGAATATGGACAGTAGAGAACAATCAGGCTTTCTATCAGCCCCTCTCTAAACGACCTTACCACCAACATGCAGCTGCCCTTCACCCTAAATATTCAGATTACATTAGAGCTGAAACGGCTGCAAACACACAACACAAACCTGAGCTCTCCATGTATTGCGTTAAGAGAACAGGAAACCTCCCGCTCTATCCAAACCACACAGCGGAGGAGCGTTTATCCGATTATAAGCCTTTGTGTGTTTTAGTCAGCCATGGCGCGCTCACCGTTCTCCTTTCGTAGCCGGGAGATGAACTTCTTGGGCGGGATGACGCCCACTTTCTTCTTCTGCGTGGCGATGGAGTGGAAAAGGTCAGCCAGGCATGTGAGCAGGTTCTCCTTCTTCTTCTGCTGGGCTTTGTAGGCCAGCACGTTCTCCCGGAAAGGCCGGCAGAAGTAGAGGGCCTGCAGCACCGAGTTGCAGTAGCACGTGTTTCCGAACTGGGGAGAGACGAAGACGGAGGAGCCGAGTCAAAACAAGAGCTACGATAACGTCCAGGTGTACTCTTAGTCTGCAACGTGTGTATTTATATAAAGTTTAATATATTTTAATAAGATTTAATGTGATGGACCAACACAAAATAAAGAAAAATCCAGATCCACTTATTGACATCTGCAGCGAGACAACTTCACAAGACACACCTGACCTTTATGAAGAAGCAGAAAGTAAAGAAATTAAACTACTTCTTTTAAAGAAGGGAAGAAAAATAGAGAGAAAGAAACAAAGACAGGAAAGGAAAGAAAAAAACAACAAAGAAAAATAAACATATAAAGGAAAGAAACAAAGAAAGAAACAGACAAATAAAGCAAGGAGCAAGGAAAGAAAGAAACCGGAAAATAGAAAGCAGTAAAGCAAGCAAGAAAGAAACAAAGAAAAAGAAAACAAGCAAAGAAAGAAAGCAGGGAAGAAAAAAAAATCCTGATCAGATGAAAAAATGTTACTTTCTATCCTTGACATCACCTTAAAAACATCATTCCCACACTAAACATGGTGGTGGCAGCATCATGCTGGCGGTCAGAGTTGACAGGAAGAGGGAAGAAGCAGAAAGAAAACTTCTTAAGAAGTTCCCCTTCCAGCAACCCTGAACACACAGCTAAAGATACACAGGAACGCTTCCAATTGGAGCACATTTGTGGTTAGAATGGCCCAGTCAAAGTCCACAATTGAATGGGATTAAGAATTAGTTGAAAAACCCTGAAATTGCTGTTCATCTGAGCTTGCTTTGGGGGTAAATGAAGAACAGGCGAAGATTTCTGAATGTGGATGTTACAGTACAACTAACTGACTGACTGACAGGGCATTGATACAGTGAGAAATATAGATGTTTATTTTGAAAATCTTCTACTTTATAATTATACACTACTTTGTGTCGGTCCATCACCTTAAATCCCAATAAAAAATAATAAAAAACACAAACATTTGTATCTGTAACAGGACAAAATGTGAAAAACAATGACAGTAATTATTTGCAAGGTCCGGTATTTAGTGGAAAGTGTCGGGAAACGTGTTTGCTTACAGCACATTAAAGATGCAGGACATCCCGTGATTAACAAACAGCTCTGTTACCTTGAACGCCAGCTGTCCAAAAGCAGACGTGACTCACCCCCCTTCGCCGTTTTGTTTTGAAATAAGACTCCGGTGTTATTTGGCAATGAGTGCTGTGAATGCATGAGAGGATTTAGTGAAACTCACGTTGACCAATCCGAAGTAGTGCTCATTGATCGGGAATTGCTCTGGGCCGATGTCTTTCTCCAGAGCGGAGGCATTGGTGCCCTGAGGGAGCAAAAATATGAGACATGCTGTCAGGATCGCCAACATGGTCGCCTGCTGGAGGCCTTGAAGTTATGTTTAAAAGTTAAGTCAATTCACGGCTGTTTTTCTGTATCACATATCTGTATCGGAAGTGAAAAAAGATGGATCGGTGCGTTCCTAGAGGATAATAAAGTGTAAGCACTAAGAAGGATCCATCATAAAGGCAGAAAAGCACAGTCTTTCACCGCTGGAAACAGATACGCTCTAAACAAGCAGAGCCATGTCAAAAGTCAGGAGGATTTAGCTCCTGGTTGCTGAGACAGAGCACTTATCTCCTGTCACAGCCTTTTCTTTTGTAGGAGCTCAAAGGTTTTCCAAATGAACCGCAGCTTTGTTGAGAGAACACAGCGGACAATTTAGTCTGGGGATGCCTTTGACTTTTATTGGCCTTCATTTATTTCTGTCAAAGCGCAGTCTCAATGCCCCATTGTCCGTTTAACCGCCTCCAGAACACGAGCGCAGGTCTGCGAACTGTCTGCACCCATCATAACAGGAAGGTCTGCTAATGCGGACTTTAACTGTACCTAAAAACTGGCTAATATATACAAAACATTTATGGGAGATAGAGAAAGGACTGACGCAGGCTCTGTTGTGGGGATTTGAACTCCTAGACCAGAATGATTACTGCTTTCAGTTTTACAATTAGTCACAATGAGAACAAAAATGATCTAATAAGTAAAAACACTAAAGTTTCATATTTTCTAGCCATGTAAAGACATGCAAGCACTGATGTTCTTCCCAAAATCAGACAGGTCCACACTTGACCTCAACTATCATGCAGAACATCAACACTGTGTTTCTGACAACCAGTCACAGCGGACAGTAAATGAAGGACAGGAAAGTTTTACAAGTTTAGTTTTGGTTGAAGTGTACAATTGAGTACAATTACATATTATTATTGGAAAACTCTGCCTATTTATTTTGGGACAGATCTCTTTTCAGTTCCATCTACTCACAGAAATAATGACAGATCATTGCTTTGTCTTTGCTTATCCTAAGATAATTTAAAATAGCTAAATAAATACACACCGGCAGCTTCACTTAAAGCAACATGCAGCACACTTCTACCTTATGTGACATCAAGAAAAAAAAAAAAGAGAAAGTAAAGAGCCATTCTTAAAACATACTGACTGAAAGTGGCCTTTGTTCTGTACTAACAAAGGCCACTCAGTGAGGAAGAAGAAGACATTAGTTCAAAAAAACTACATAAAAATATAGAAGCAGCATGTCAAGACATCAACCGCTAAATGAAAGCTTTGGCTAGAAGTGGGTCAGTGACCCAAAGCACGCTGCCAGTTTAGCTACTAAGTGTCTTTAAGGACAACAAAATCAGCGTTTTGAAGAGACCACCACAATGACGTCAGTGGAAAAACTATGGGCAGTTTAAAAAAAAAAGAAAAAAGCATTTGTAGACGAGAAAGGCGGCCGACAAACTTGACTCGGTTACACTGGTTCTGTCAGGAGGAATGGACCAGAACTCCTTCGAACTACTGTGAGAAGCTTGTGGAGGGAAACCCACAACCCTTGACCAAGGTCATACAGTTTAAAGGACAGTTCTACCAAATACTGTGAAAACTTTTGTTTTTTTGTTTGTTTGTTTTTAAAGAATTTGTAGAAAGTAATTTTGGAAACTCAAGTGGTTTTCTCTCATTATCGTGCCTTTTTTGAAGAAGGCATCATTTGGTAATCCTAGCTGCCCTGAAGTGATTGGTATCATTGAATACAGAACATCGAGACAAAATAAGTTTTAGGTCTTCTTCACAGTGTACATAAACATTTGTTTTCAGTTGTTTTATACCAGCTCTGTCCGACTCTATCCTCCCCATCAGCTGGTGTCCTGCATGTTTCAGATGCATTTGCTCCAAAACAAATGAATCGAATGGCTCAATTACTTCCACCTCTGTTTTAGGAAATGCAAAGACTCACATCTGCATTTAGATCAAAGGGTGTTTCACGCGTCAAATGTTACAATATTAATTCTTTAAACCACATTTACAGACATTTTCTTTTGTCTTCTGTGTAAGCTTGGCTCTGATTTTTAAAAAAAAAAAGGAAAAAATGAGAAGAGGATGTAAAGGACATTTCTACTGCAAGTTTGATACACAAATCAAACCCCACAATACATGGATCAGTCAAACCTGCACTGGATTATCTACACAACAAGCACAATGCTCAAAGTCGTGCAGGAATAAAGCATAACAGTGTGCAAACGCAGCGCTCAGAGAAGACTAATACTGGCGGGTTTTGACATCAGTGACCCGTCTAAATAAAGCAGGGGCCAGTGGCATTAACACAGGCATTAAGTCTGTTCTTCCCCACTCTTCTCCAGCCATGAACACAACGTTAAACACAGATTAGTGCAGACTCCTGCTCTCTGCTGCAGCTTATGCAACCAGGACCGACAAGCTGTCAGGGGCTCACGAGCCGCTTCATTCTCCTGTCAGCCACAGCTGACAGACCTACAAATTACCCCACTCTGTGGGAACACGCCGGTCTGGTGTCCGTGGCCTGTGTGAACAAAAAACCCAGGGCTGTTTAAAGAAGCCCCGCATCCTCCTGCGAGGAGTCCCAGTCCGGGCGCAGGTGGGAGGCAACAAACATCCCGGTCCAGATCAGGTTCAAAACTGTTGCTGCAAACCAATCGATAGCAACGCGGAGGTTTTACTCACCATATTACAAATGGAGGCGATGTTTCTGACAGTCATTTAGTTCACAGTGTCTCCCACACCGCCATTTTTTATAAAATAAACAGAGCTGGGCGACGCTGAGAGATGAAGTTCAATTCGCAGCCGCGGCTGGAGGCCAAACCGCAACCCCGGACGTCGGACAGCACCATGCAGCCGGGGAAACACCAAGCCGAGGGCCGCGCTGCGCTCACCGTCCACACGGCTTCGTCCTCGCACACATGTTGAAGGAAGCTCAGCTTAAAAACTGACAGCGTCCGGAGGAGAGGAGAAGTTACAGGCGGCAGGTTGCTAGCAGCGACCAGAAAACTATCCCACTGCGCGAGGAAGTGATGTAGTCCCGCCCACTAGAGAAAAGCCCCGCTGCTGATTGGTCCAGAGTTACAAGTTTGATTGACAGGACAGCCTGACCATACAGAGAGCTGCACGGGGAAGTTTAACTGAGTTGCAACCAATCGCCATCAACTACCTGAAAATATTGATCTAGGGACATGTAGTTTATTTGAGGAAAGCGAATTATACACCATTCATACAAAGAAATAATAATAATAATAATAATAATAATAATAATAATAATAATAATAATAATAATAATAATAATAATAATAATAAAACAATGATTAAATAACAAATATAGTCAAAGGGTTTTCACTTCTCATATATAATTAATCAAGTAGAAATATTTAAAATCTAATACTGGAGGCTTCTTCAGAAACCTCGAACAAAAGTGAATTTCCTCTAGTTTATCCTCTAGTTTTGTCCCTTTATAATGTTTAAATCTAAGCTAATTAAATGTAAATTTATGTTAAAATATGAAATCAAGTGATTGGTGTAAAAATTGTATTTTATGCCAATCACTTGATATTCTATCTTAATTTTATTAGTTTTTCGTTTTAGAATTGTTTTCATTTGAGAAATAACAAAAATGATGTCACATAATATAATGGCATATAATACTAGTATTAACATCAATGTTAAACATTTTGTTATTTTTATAACTTTGAGAATTTTTACCATTATATTTTTTATTCAGCTATCTTTATCTTAATAGAATATAATTTATACACATTGTTTTTGTTTTTAAAGGTGCTCATTATGCAAAAGGTGACTTAAGTTGACATTTATCTACGTTTGGTTTTTATTCACACATTTCTGTAACAACGCAGCACATACAACATTTAGCTTCCTGGAAATATGGAATAAACAAAATGGTTAAATATCCTAATCAGTAAGATTATCACACATAATTTATAATAATTACTTTCATTGTTGACACAATTATAACTTTTTAAACTTCCATTTAGCTAATTTTATTTGAATTGCATTAATTTTCTAATTTTAATCAAGACTAAAGAAGCGTTTTGGAATCAAAAGAAAATTTCTACATTAAGATGAAAGCTTTTCACATACTTTTTTTAAATTTATGGCCTCCTTTCCTGCCTGGAGACGTGCCTTGTTCTCTTCAACGTGCTAGTCACTGGGGATCCTTCAGGCAGGCCTAATCACTAACCACTGAATTTGGAGGTATTCTGCCCTCTGACCACCAATTAGGAAGAGGGAGGACATTAATGTCCTTTCTGCAGGGCCCTGCAGGAGATCTGGGCCCTCAGGACGCACTCATTCACAAGCAGCTCTGCTTGAGCTTTCACGACATTCCTCTTGGCAATTATCCCTTTAGCATTTAAATGTTAACCCAACAGGATAGGAGAACAGCAAATAATTACAACAGACAAACTTCAAAAGCAATGGGGAAGGAGAGAGGAATAAAAGTACTCAAGCCAAAGCAAATAAGAGGATAATAGAGTTGTCAGTCTGAGCTGTGGAGGATGGGATCGGCTCATTGTTGCTCTGATAACCATGCAGTTATTGAGAAAGTTGCTTATTGATGTGCTGTGTCATGTTTATTTATGAATACTTTAATGGGCAGGGAAACGATGACATGTGAGGGCTCCAGACAGAAATCGTTCCCATGACTTACTTTCTATTTCAGTCCACTCTGTATTAGTAGGACTGACTGTGGATGCAGATGCTCCATTCATGACTCATGCAAACTGTTATCACTCGTGTTCCTCCGTTTGGTTTCACTGTTGGCATCTAAATAATCAGATAAGCAGGCGAAATAAAAGTCTGCACGTCCAATAGTCTTTTTAGGCAATGCTCTTTCAACTTCTTACTTTTTTGCCACGGTCCCACTCTTATGTGAACATTTATTTAAATTTATTTATCAGAATTGTACTTGATAGAAATCACATTAGAAATCTTGAGTTGGGTCACCATGGACCTTTTGGACTCTTCTGTAAGGAATGCTTTCCCTGCCCTCTCTGGCGGCTTTGCTGATGACCGTGTAATTTCACAATTTCAAAAATATGGAGTTCGTCTGGTGACACGGGAGGAAAAAAAATTGTGGCCAGAATTTTTTTTAAATTTCATTTTGTCATAATAATTCACAGAAGCGATGTGTTTAATTAGTGTGAACAGCTTAATTATAACAAGTCGTGTCCACAAACTGTTTTTTTCCTCCCATTTCACCAGACAGGCTTTGTGAAAAAAGCTCTTGTTTTTCAGTAAAATGTTTTGCCGCAATATGAGCTGGTTTTTTGGCCTTATCAAAATTGGTTTATTTTGCAGAACTGCAAAATACTTTTTTCGCATCACACGAATGGCATGATCAATAAATGAATGTTGCCACTGGTGCAAGAAGAAAGCGACAGGCAGTATTTGGAGGATGACGTCGCGGCACAAACTTATTCATGTAAAAAAAATATATATATATATATTTTAAATATTAGCAGAATATTGAGAAAGTTTTGCTCACATTTGTAATGGAATCGCAGCCAGTGTCAGTTCAGGTGGACAGTCATGTGTTGACAGGTTTACAGTTGTGCTCTCTTTCAGAAATGGAGCTCTTTGTATTTTCTATTCTGACTGGGACAATGCAGACTTCTTCCTATAAACACAATAAAATAAATTATGCACACTTTTTCTTCCACTTCAGAGCTTTGCATTATATTGTGTTTATCTATCACATGAAATCCAACTAAGAGAAACTTTTGGACCTGCAGTGTTTCTCCCTGAAGGTCTTTCCTCTAGTGAACATCGATGCGTCCGCTTTGCCTGCCCTGTCACGGCGCCGAAGTGGAACTGCACATGCACGCACATGAGATAAATGAAAAAAAAAAAAATCTTGAGCTCAGAATATGCTTCCAGTAAATGAGGCTGGCTGCACTACTAAAAAGCACTGGTGACCTTCCTGCGGTTCTGCTTCAACAAAGAGAGGCAAATGAATTATGCATAATTTCCGGGCCGCCAGGAAAATAATCCTTTAGATTTAGTTGGGTGATAGAAAGCACCCTTGTTACATCTGGCACAATCACAGAGGTTAAGAACTGTTTACAACCACGGCTTGAACTTACTCCGCACAGAGAGGGAGTTTCATGATGGCTGCAAACAGATGAACCACAACAAACGTCTGTATGAAGATCAGCTTACTAGCTTTTGAGTTCACTATGATCACTTTGTTTGTTGCAGTTCTTTGTAAAGGTTTCCATACCACTGAACTTCTGGACATTACAGCCAAAACAAATCTCTTACTGGGATTGTATGTGACGGACAAAGTAGAAAATAAAAATACGGCCTTGCTTTTAATTCAGTCCGTTTTACTTTGAGTGCCACTAACAGAAATACCTACAAACCTACCAAGACATGGCCTAAGATGACAGACGGAAAGAGAGAGCAGTAGTCAGAGAAACAAACAAAGAGGATCATTGTTACTCTGGGGAAGATGCACAGATCCACAGCTCATGTGGGGAAATCTGTCAACAAGATGGCTTTATGGAAGAGTGCGAGGAATCTGATAGATATTTCACGAAGAATTGGGCAATAGTCCATTCTTGGAGGAGACATACCACCAAGTAAGTGTTGGGTGTTTCTAGAGGCGACTGTGGTTCAGTGGGTAGAGTTGTCGTTTGTTGGTTAGATTGCAGCTGCCTTCTGTGACATGGTGATGCGCCCCTGTTGCCAACCGAGCTGTTTATTGGTGTGTAAATGTTTGTGCCTGCGCGAATGCGAATCGGTGAACGTGGCTAGTGTAACGCGCTTTGAGTGGTCAAAATGTCTGGAAAAGTCAGTCCATTTACCACTTGAGGGGGGGGGGTTACAAATGCTCACCACACTTTTCAGATAGAAAATTCAAACATTTTGTTTCATCTTTGTTTTTTAGTGTTTAGTATAATTTTTAGGCTTTTCACATCATATTTAAAATAAAAAGAAAAAATAAACACAACAATACTGGATGTTTCAGTATTCGCAGAAACATCCAACATTTCCGTAAATACTGTGACCTACAAGGTATGTAGGAAGACAAACAAACAACAACAAAAAACTTCATATTAATACCATACAAAAACCTCATCTTTGTTTTTTAATTTTAAATATTTGTTTTCCTTTAGTTCCCCTAATTTGCTTCCAGAGGCATTTCTCTTTCAAATTCATCCAAGTGTTGGAAGGATCCCAGTGCCAGTCTTATCCTCATTTCTGCCTCAGCTATCAGTTTTAAAATCAGGAACTCGAACAAAAACGCCATTATTCATTCGAGGAATTGTTACCTTGTTCATCCAACACGTCTGCCCATGCACAATCATCTGTACTGCACCTTTAGCTCTGAATCAACTGCAATATTTCAGGCAGACAGGAAGACAAACAATAAGAGCCAGTCATGGGGAGAGAGAACCCTTAAGACACAAAGGTGAGTTTATTAGAGGTTGAGCACATGAGCTTTGGAGCGATATTAGGTTCTGGTACATTCTGTTCCCAGCAGTTTCTGGTTTGCATGTACAGTGCCCCTCTGCCTCTATAAACAGAGGAGCAGGCCAGGATGGGTGCAGAAAGTCAGCAGCTTTACTGCAGAGTTAGCATGCTGGCATGCAGACTGTTTTCTGTGTCAACAAGACCTAAACACGAAGACATAATAAAAAAAGACGCAGTGCAACACTATAAAATATGCAACCAAGCAGGACAAAAAAAAAAAGAAAAGAAAAAATAAATAGAAACATAAGTGAAATTTTTATGTGTAGCTTCGTAAGCCAAAGTAAAGCTACACTTTAATAAGGTATCATAAAATGGAGAAATGAGAGAAACGGAATTGGTTTCAAACTTCTTTGTGGGTGAAGCAATCTTCAGGGTTTTTTTTGGCAGACTGAAATAAAAACATCTCATGGAAATGTTAACATACAGTATCTGACTGTGTACAACAGAATATGTTTCACCCTGAAACAACAGAACCCAGTGTAACCCACACACAACCCGAGTTTCAAGCTGCATTTATTTCAGATAAACACTTACAAAAGCATCCGTCACATTTGACCTTAATGTTTTATCATGTTACAACCAAAACCTGACCTCTACCTGCTCTTCAATGTTCTTTTACTATTCTCAAACAAATCTGCGAGGCCCTCTATTGTAAAAACACCATTAAAAATTAGGCTGATGGGAATAAGGGCTCCCATCCTTAAAGACGTGAAGAACGTAGATAAATCTTCAAGATACCAGCGGAAAGACGCAAAGATAGTTTGAATGACAATTAATATTTTACTTTCGTTTTGTTAAATTCAAAACTGATCCTCATTTTGCATTGTTTTATTGCTTTTAAAAGATGTCTATCTCACTTCTTGTTTTACAAATGATTAAAAAAAAATCTTAAATCTGCCCGTTAATAGTAAATACACGCCACATTCTTCACAGATTATTTTGTGTAATACTTTTAAAAACCGTGTATCCTTTGCTCTTGCACCTTGAGACATTATTGTAACAAGCACATAGGGACATTGTACGTCTTTAAAATGACATCCTATGTCATTTTGCCTTCGGGGACGTGGCTGAGGGTACAGCTCGTCTCTCTGTTGCCTGTTGAAAGATCTGAGCAACGTTGGCCTCGGCACACCGTCTGCAGTCAGACCGCAGCGTCAGATAAGGTCAGCAGCTCTGCCTCCCTGACTGTGACGTAAACCACTTCACTAAAGCGTTGTGCGCCACTCTCTCTTCTGATGTCATATAATATGAAAGCGCTTCTAGCTTTTCTTCCGGTCAACATCATTCAGATCTGAATGTCTGCGATCTTTTTATTGTAGTTCTGATTCAGCTGTGTTTGTGCATCTTTTCATTAACTGCTAAAATCTTGAGAAAACCAGACCAAACATTATTGACCCGTTATTGATTCAACCTTCACGTGTACTTCACTAATACATTTGGCGTTGAAAAACAACTAAAATAATAGGAGCGTCTACATATATTTTATTCAGGTGGAAAATAAACCCGCAGCCTCTCCTGCTGCCGTCTCCAAGTCCACCTTTCTGCCTCACAACCACCTGATTCCAGCGAAGCGCCGACGTCAATAGCAGCATTGTTCTCACCGAGCAAAGCAGAGAGCAGGAGGCTGGCCAACACAGAACACCCTTCAAACCGGCTGCTTCTTCGGTTACATGCATTTCTACGACTGTATATTAACATGGGAATTACTCGGTGCAATCAGATTAATGCGTAGCACCCAGCAGAACAAAGTCAAGCGAGATGAAAATGACATCTGGAACAATTCTGGGTGAGAAACAGTAAAAAGACAAGTTAGAGGATGATAAACATTAGGAAGACGTGTGGAATGTTCCAGGCACTTGAGGTTTCAGTCAATATGTCCAGGCAGATATCAGAAATATTACTTATTGAACATACAATACAGTACATGCCAGTCTACCACACAGAGTCTTGCAGAAGTGAAGATTTCATCATAATACAAACACAAAATCTATTGTATTTTTTTTTGTCATTTTGGATGGTAGACCAACACAAAGTAGTGCAACTCAGCTTCCATTGGCGCTGCTCTGCTGGCGAACCGGATTCGTGCGCTACTGTTGAGAATAAATAATTCTGTGTTTTCCTTCTATCTCTGTTAGCTAAAGCTAAAAGAAATGACATGATAGGAAACACCCTCAAAGATAAGATTATAGGATACTAGGAGCTGGAAGGGCCTCTTTGGGGCGTAACTTAGGTAGAGGCTAACAATGGTTAGCCCACTGTTGCCCATTCAGCGACTTTCCTGCTATATTGAGCAACATTTCAGACAAAAAACATTGGTATCTGCCAAAGTCGGAATCGGCAGGTTAGGCTTCTTAAAAGATCGGTAATCAGCGATTGGCCAGAAAACTGAGATCGGTGCAGCCCTAACTACCACTGTTGTAATTATGGTGGCAGCTTTCTTTAGAACCAGTTGCCCAAGACAAATTTCTCCAGTGGGGTCAATAAATTATCCATCTGCTAGGCAGCTAGCAAAGCCTGCCTATCTCCCTACCTCTGTGAATCACAGATAGTCAGCTTTAGGTCTGAACTTTGACTAGACCATTCTCTCATGCCCATGTTTTCATGTAAGCCTCAGTCTCATCCATAACAGGTCGTCTTCCAGGACTGCCCTCTACTGGGCTTCACCAGTCCACTGATCGACTCTGACAAATTTACCTTCGCTGTTGATGAAAAGCACAGCATCATCCTGCCTCCACCATGTTTTAACCTGGAGATGACATGTGGAGCGTTAGTTAGATTTTTATCAGTCTTTGGGTTACACAACAAGGCCAAAAAGTTCAGTTCTGGTCTCATCTGACCAAATGCTGCTTCGACATGCTTGGCTATTCAAACCTCAAAAGGAGCCATTCTGTGGACTGAAATCTACTAAAGTCACCTTCATTTTTAGGTTCTGTCCCCCTCAAGGGGACAAACAAATTCCTTCGCTAGATTCTTTAAATCCCCCACATATTTTCCACATCTCTCCAGGAGCTTCAGATTCCTCGCGCTGCCCTCTTCCCCGGAGGGAGGCGCAGCGGCGTTTCGTCCCGATCGCAGTCAACACAACAATAGATCTGCTTGTGTAAGCGAGTGTCTGCAGCGAGGTGAGATGGCCGCAGAAAGCGCTGGAGCTTGACCCACTTTCCAGTGCTGTGAAGCGCAGAAATTCATCCTGCCAGGTGCGCTGGGAGATTGGGAGTTCTGTTCTGCTGGGTGAACTTCACTGCAGCTTTTACTTATCTCTATAAAACACGGACTGGGATGAAAAACAGTTTATAAAAAAAAAAAAAAAAATCACACAAATGCTGGAGTCAAAATTGGAGTCTTGAGAAACAGCGCTTCAGGTTTCCTCCTCGTTCAGCTAAGGTCTCTGATTACGAAATTCTGACTTTGTAGAAACTTTTATATTATGATCTTTTTTTTGCGTGTGTGTGCCTGGATTAAGCCTTGATGCGGAGGAATCTCTTATTCTTTTGGCCGATGACGCAGCTGCTGCAAAGCTTGACAAAGGAGTCTCATTTCTTTTCACATCAGAAAGCTAAAAACTTTCTTTAGAGATGTGTCACTGCCCTCACCTTGAATTTCTCTCCTGCGTCAAGCTGGGTGAATGCATTGCAGAATTCTGTGAAAGTGAATTCTTAAACCTGACAAATGTATTTTTTTTCCCCCAGCGTTAATGTGTGGATTTTCTGCAGAGCTCTTTTCTTTATCGGGTGTAATATGACGGTTCTAATTCAGCTTTTTTAGTTCCTGACACATTCGCAGCATAAATATCACAGAGGAATCATATTCTTCATTTTTGAATTTCAAAAAATACATTTGCTTAATGGAAGCATTCCAATTAAAAAACAATACTCATGTCAGGTCCTGGGTTGTTTTGGAGTTTGATTCATTGATTCTAGTTTCATTATTATTCTGTGTTCTTTATCCTCTTTCTTCGATTAGCTCAGCATTGTTTCTGTTTTTACCTTAAGTTATTCATACTGATTCTGTTTGCTTGATCAATTCTTTCAGTTTCCCTGTAGACGTACTCTTCCTCGCTGCTTGCTGTCTCTCTCTCGCCCTTCACACCTGCAATTCGTTTCTAGTCAGCCATCTTTAATCAAGCGCCTCATTATATATACAACTCATTCTCAGTCACTCCTTGGTAAATCCTGTTACTATCCTGTCAGTACCTTGCCACCTTTTATTTATCTATTTTTTTGTTCTGCTGTGTTTTTTGTTAGTTTTGTTCATCTCTCTCTCTTTTTTTTAATTAAATATTAATTTAATGAAATTAAATTAATATTGCTGCATTTGGGTCTACCATCACCACAGCCAGCGTCATGGCAACCTCAAGTTTTTTTTTATGTTAATTTTTTTAAATTTCAAGTATTTTTTTTGTACTAGGATGAAGAGGTTAGATGAACTCAGCTGCTGTGTGAATTGATCTCTAAGGTTTGAGAGTGTGTGTGTGTGTCTGTGATGGACAGAGGCTAGGAAAGTTGTTTCTCACAATATGTTCCCTTTAAGTGTCATTATGAGTCCATTCATGATGCCCACTGCGTGTTCAGTTAAGTGCCAGGATGCAGCAGATTTCTCCACATGAATTTAGTGATATAACAACTCGCCGCACAATGCTGCGGCTCTTCCCTCCGTCCTCCTGACACAAGCCTTTTTCTCCTTGTACATGAGGCCAATTCTCACATAGGGAACAGAATGTGCCGTTCGAGACCACTAACACATATCCTTCATTATCGCCCTCAGCGGTTTGGCTCGTCTCTTCTTCTGCCCTTCTCAGTCTTCGGCATCCTAATGGCCCCGAGTCATGTCACCGCGCTGCGTGCAGAGTGTGTTTCTGGGAAAATTTCTCTCTAAAGCCAGGCTGTGGGGGGGAAACGTAGCGACCTGACCGGCATCTGTCGATTTTGCGGGGGGAATAAACGGGAAAGGAGACATGAGTCGTCATGAACTAGTACCAGTGTTGTGGAGACACTATCTTTGCAGTATCTTTGCGAAAGTTTGATTTGTTTCAACAGAAAACAGCAATGTCAGAAGAAAACTCAATCCTCCATCTCTTTCCTCAGCTGCAAACATTTGGCCAGATTCACACAATCTGCTTTTCCAGTAGCACTTTCTGTTAAGATGCACATCGATTAACGCAACACCTTCTGGTTTCTCTCAAGCTCTCTTACAACTCAGTCACCCACACAGCCTCCGTCTGCCTCTGAATCACTCACAGACGTTCACAGGGAAATGCTTTTTTTTGTGTGTGTGTGACATTTCTGAGCTGGCAGGATAATTACCATGGATCCGCCACAGTGAGAGCATCTGCGTAGGTGTGCAGCTGCACATGAATGGAAGTGGGACCTGCCAGCGATGGCGTAGAGTGTTGGACATGGGAGGAGGCTTTTCCAGCTGCTTCGGAGTAGAGCCTGCTTGGCTGAAGGTGATGAAGATGAAATCATGACTGATGAGCTTAGCAGGAACGAGGCAGCGTTACCTGAGTTCAGGTGTGAAGGTTGAAGCTGCTGGAAAAAAATAAAAAAATAAATAAATTTCCTTCTTTTACTCAATAGTGAAAAGTTTATTATTTGTCACTGAATTACTTCTTGAGTTTGACGCCTCGTCCTTCTTGCACTTAGAGAACAGAATGGCTTCATTTTTAACCCAGTGGTGTGCTTGGTCTAGCTTGGTAAAAACTGGCCCCTTGTTCTACGCTTCACTTCATTCAGAGGATTTGGACTCTGCTACTGAGAAGCGATTGCTTCCTGGAGACGCGGACTCTGTTGGACGTTTTAAGTTGTACCCAGTTGCTAACGTTTGCGTGTGAAGCACAAGTTTGACGCTATGTACTTAACCGGACATTGTCTGTCCTCCACTGCAAAAAAAGAAGAGCCGAGCTGAACGAGGCGACTGCTAACATGTGGAAGCGTGGCCAACACAAACTGATTGGCTAATGGCCAGATGGCGCTTGGTCCACTAACTCAGAAGACAGGGTTTCCCCCAGTCTAATGTAAGCCTGGCGGGCTACCAGACTTTACTTGTGACTCCACCAGGCTAAGCATTGCTTATTTATTTAAGATTTATTAAAAATGTTTGCATTTTTAAGACTATATAGTTGGGGTTCAGGTATTAATCTTCCAATCTTTCAATAACACATAATTATCGAGTGATATTTTCTAATTTCCTGTCAACTTTAAGCATTTTTTTAAACTCAAAAACACGACGGGCCGCTGGATGACTCACTGCCCTGCAAAACAAGTTTTCTGGGGGATACCTTGGAAGAGGTCACACTAAAACAGATTTTGCTTAAATTTTTTTGTATCCAACCCACATTTACAATATAAATAGACCAAAAAGAGAGAAAGAAATGCAGCTGCTTGTTTTAGCCCCACAAATATTGTACTTAGATGCTGCTGTTGCAGCTTTGCACCTGTTCAGTTCAGTAGCAGTCTGGACACAGAGAGGACGGCAAATGACCGGGCCGCTGGTGAGTGTTTTTTGGACCCACCGCTTGTCTCATGGAGGAAGTTTCCAAAATTGCAAAGTTGAGAACAGTGAACAGGCTAAAATTAGCTTGTTTCCTGTCTTTATTGAAATTACGATTTGAAAACTTGACCTGTGACAGGTTTTCTACGGGTATCGGCTAACTGTGTGCACACTAACGTTGTAGAAGTGTTCATCTTACTTCATGATTTTGGTCCTTTGCTTTGAATGTTGTTGTTTTTTAGAGACAAATGCTTCAGCCGTTGTCTGAGTCTGATGGTCGGTTTCCATCACTGGGCTGACATTGTGCACACAAGTCACAGAAGAGGCCAAATTTCGTAAATAATAATTTGTTAATACATGGATGAACTTGATTATTTCCAGTTTAGACAAAATTGAAGTTAAGTCAAAAATATGAGCTTTTGGATCTAACAATTAAAAAAAAAAAAAAGTGTTTAATGACAAAGATAGTGAGCCTTGAACCCCTTTAAAGAAATACTTTGATTAAAAAAAGAAAATCTCTTTCCACATTTATTTTACCTTTTTCCTAAACTGGACAATTGTATTCAACATTACACAGCAAGGTGTAAGAGTTGTTGAAAAGCCTCTCTTCTCAGTCCATTCACCAGTAGACACCATTATCCGCCCAAACTTGGCATCAGACCACAGGAGCTCAACTTAACACCGCTATCTTGTTGCATTAAGACTCCTGTTCTCCACCCATTTGCTGCTCAAATCCCCTTTCTTTGTGTTTTTCCACTTCTTTTTTTTTTTTTTGCACATTTAAGCCAGCAGTTTTGTGTCTGCAGGTGTCCTAATCCACCTGCATTTGGGTCCATTCTTCCTGCAGGTGGGAGTGACAGCAGCAAGCCTGCGTGTCAATTTCGACACCAGACTTAATTCAGTCCTGACAGACAAAGACCAGAGACGACAGACACGTGACGAAAGTCACTCAAACGTTGTTCTTATTTTCTTGTTACGTTTGAGGCAGCGAGTGGAACGGGTCACAGCGGAACGGGTCACAGCGTCCCGCTGACGCTTGTGATAAGAGCTGCACCGAACTCACCGGAGAGGAAGACGGAGCATCGTGTTGACTCTGTTGCATATATAGGAGAGACATTTCTCATTACATTACAGTGCCTTTCAGAAGTGTTCCTGTGCACTAAGTTTTTACACACTGCCCCCTCACAGCCACAACGATGTAAAAGCTTTACGCATTAGATTGTCACAAAATGATGCACAACTGTGACCTGGAAAGTATAGATCAGGGGTCCCCAACGTCGGTCCTCGAGGGCGCGTATCCTGCATGTTTTAGTTCTCCCCTGGTCGTACCAACAACCTTTTCAGCATGTCAGTGTTCTTCTTAGGCCTCTAATGAGCCATCATTTGATCCAGGTGCGTTAAACCAGGGAGAGACCTAAAACATGCAGGATGCGTGCCCTCGAGGACCGACGTTGGGGATCCCTGGTATAGAGCATGCTGGTTTTTCAAATCAAATTCTTAAAAAATGTGCCAGAGATGAGCGGAAAAAAAAGTTGAGAGATTTGAAGCAGGATTTACTTGCAAATAACCCAAGCTTTGAAGGTCTCTGAGTTCAACCCACCATCTGAAGATTTGCAAGAACAGCATTCATTGCAGAAGCGGCCAGGAGGCCTGTGGTGTCTCTGTTGGGAAAATTTGGTGACAGGACAACTGTTAATGGACCTTCATGTCCTCTAGTGGAGAAAAGCAGCAAGGTCTGCATGAAAACGACGTCACAGGACCGTGACGAGCAGCCCCTCATCAGGAACTCGCGATGAGGGGCTGCTCTATTTACAAATAAAAATCTGAAATGTGTGGCATGTTTTTGTACTTAGCGCTCCCCTTTAATCTGGAAGTCCTGAATAAAACCTAGGGATAATAAAAACACCAAATTACTGAAAGGAGTTCACCATTTCATCTCAAGATGAATGCAGGAAGGGCCTCAGAGGTTTGTTAGAGAATATTGGAGAACAAATATCGCCATGGAGACCAAGGAAAAAAAAAAATCACGTGAAAATTTAAGCACTTTTCAAGTCATCATCCCAAAGCAAACATTAAACATGGTGATGATGGCAGCAACAACACATGACTCCCTTTGCAAGGTTCTGCATATCTTGGATTTGTAAACATGATCCGATTAAAGTCAGGGGTTCTACAGAAAATCTGTTGATGGTGCTGCACAAAAAAAAAAGAAAAGAAAAAGTGAGTCACTCTTGCCTGTCCTCATCGTGTTGCAATGCGTCTTCTGCAGCTATGGCTGCAGCATAATTGTGTTTACGTTTGGAAAACACGCCAAACGTCAGTCCCGGAGCGCAAGTTTGAAGTCTGGGTCCATCAAACGAAAACAGAAGGAAAAATCCCTGAATCAGCAACAACAGGATAATCCCGGAGTTTAAGGTCTTACTTTAAATACACATGGCTACAGTCACATGAGCGACAGACCAAAACACGCTTATCCTACGTTATTATTGCAAAACCCGACGCTGCTTCTGGCTCTCTTCTGAACGTACGGACTCAACATGTCAGCACAGACGCAGAACGGGGGATCCGTGTGTGAACGCCATAGTCAACAGAAGCGAGAAGAACCCAAATATCTGGTGTGATGGGAGGGACAAGCTATGGAATGTAAACATCTCTAAAGCTGCATAACAGTTTAAATATTTCCAATCGACTTGTTTAAGTGGGACAAATGGCAGACTCTAGTCATAAAGCTTGGAGGTGGCCTACCATCAGAGGAAGGACGGCGTGTGAGCTGAATGAAAGATCACACGCCGTCCCCACACAGTTGGTGGGTGGGGGGACCATTGTCATTCAAAACCCGCACCGCAGCACACACAAGCAGCTAAAACCACTGCGGTCGTCCTCCTCTGAGTGCTGTGACCATTCAGAGGCATGCAAATGCTTGGGCATGCTGGAAGGTTTACATTTCAATAAGACAAAAACAACCTCTCTTCCTTTGTGTGGGTCCGATCTGCTTGTGCTAGCAGGCCAATTCCATTTCCATTAGGCCAGTGGGGATGCAAATGTGCCATGTATGTAAACATGTTAGAGGTGGGTTGCTCCATGAGAACGGATGTGTGGATATCTGCAGCAGAGTCAGGGAGGAAAACAGGATTAAACACAAACCAGATGCTTTTTTTTCTTTGTCCCAATTGTGTGCGTCTTTGAGGTAATCAAAATGTAACAGCAAGGCTCTGTGAAAATACCCGCATCCAAATAATCACCTTTGCTGACAAAGATTAAAGGCAGGGAGGATGATGATAAGAATCTGATGAACACATGACTGTTGCTCATGTTGTGTACCCCGGGGAAGTCTTTAAGCTGCCCCGTGCTTCACTGATATCCCAAATGACCCTCTTGTTGCAGGTTTAAGCCCTTGGGGCAAGTGGTGACTGCATGCTTTATTTTCAGCTGCACTGCAGAGGATGAGGCCAGCCCAGAGAACCAGTCCTCACTCACATGTCAAAAAAAAAAAAAAAAGCCCAGCGCTGGACAGTGAATGTCACTATGTTTCTTTTCCATTTGTATGACTTGCCAGGGTTGTGACATTTGATCATTTTCGGCATTAAAAGCCTGTTTTATACTTAACCAAATCTCGTTATTTCTCAAGGTAATTTACACTGAGGGGTTTTGGATCTGGTTAATGAACCTGGGTGCTGCACAGAAGGGAAAATGAATGAACTACAACATTAAAACTGCTATAGTTTTATCCACTTTGAGGCTGAGCTTCACAACACTCTTCGGGAAATTTGCTGGGAAAATTCCACTACAAATCTTTTAAATATAGATCAGTTTTAAATGGGGAACAGACAAAGACGGACAATTGACATGATGGATGGACTGGGCTTGACGGATTGAAGGGAGACCCGTAGGGAGAGCCATTGATTGGTTGTAGGACGGCATGGAGGATGCAAAGGTGGGTAGGTAGATAGGTGAAATAAAGTCTGAGAAATAAAAAGCTGTACATTCCTGGAAAACACTGACAGTATTCTGTTAAAATGCCAGCTAAAGAAAGATCCTGAATTGTCTGACCCATGACCAGTGTTGTATAAAGTACTCAAAAAATGTACTTAAGTAAAAGTACAAATACACAGACAAAAATGTACTCTAGTAAAA
>CAEFZX010017176.1:0-88725 GCA_903066825.1 Alfaro cultratus
TGTTGAGTTATTAATTGGGTTGTCACCACCTTTTTTGGGCCAAATTTTAAAAAATTTTTATTTCTTAAAAAAAAAAAAAAAAAAAAAAAAAAAAAAAAGAGGCGCAATCAGAGATCTGACTGAATCTTTGGGATTTTACTCAGAGAACTGATTAAAAATCAGCGGATCGTCGTTTTCACCTGGTAACCGACTACGTGCTCTGAATGAAGAAGATGCGCTGAACTGGACGCCGTTGTCAAAGAAATAGACGTGGTTAAAAATAATAATAGTAACGATGACAACCGCTGTCAACATCTGTCTCCAAACGTGCCGGAGCTGAAGGCGAAGCGGAGCTCTCTCTGCGAGGTGCGATGGAAGAAAAAATGCGGCGTTTTAGAGCTTCTTCTTCTTCTTTTTCTTCAGGTCATTTGAATCTCCAAAGCCCCTGAGTCAGGAATTTATCCTTCACATCTCTCCCCCCCCTTTTTTTTCGTTTATAGACTTGTTGTCTTCTGCAGCGCAGTGAGGAGGATGGTGTTTGTCCTTCAAGTGATTGTCATGTCTTCGGCGTTTTTCAATCCCAGCTTCGCTTTCAGTTCCCACTTTGATACAGGTAGGAATCAAATAATAAATAAGGGCGTTTATCAATCTGCCGATGCATGCGTCTTCCCAATTTCACGCACTGATGGATATCATCTCAATATGTTGAATGACGCCACATATTTGGTTTTTGTTGTTGTTTTTTTTCGGTCACTGGTGTGACATTGCTGCCTCATCATGATTATGAAGCACCTCAGTCAGCCTGCATAATTAAGATGATTTCATATACTCTTGTTTTACCTTCTGTTAGGCCTTCGAAGCTCGGTGACAAGAGGGTTAAAAGTTGTATCTGCACTGAATTTGCACAATCCCCACACAGTTGTGCAGTTGTGTGCATGCGTTTCGTGCACAATGCATGTGTTATGCAGGATTGTGCATGCTAAATGACTGGAGGGTTCAACTGTCTGAGGTGACTGCTCCTCGCGATGCCCTGAATGCAGCATTTAATCACCCCCCAGGATGTCAGGGTGATGGGATCTTTGGCAGACACGAGCCCAGGTGGTGCTGCAGTGCTTTGGGACTGCTGAGCAGGTAGACGGGCTCTAGCACACAGGCTGCAAAGGGCTCAGGCTGGAATAACCGTGTGCACATGTAAACAGGGCGAAAGAGAGTCCTTGCACTGGCCGCAGTGTGCTGAGCATACAAATGACAATGAGCTTTGCTGGCTCTCAAGTTTCAAGCTTTATCTGTCCTTCCCAAACTATCCTCTCTGGTTGCTCTCTTATCCCCTTTAGTCCAATTATTCCTCTCTCTTCTACCTGCCTGTCCATTTTTCTGCCTTCTTTCTTTAGAAGTCGCAAGGGCTCCAATTAAAGCAAATTGCCTGCTGAATTTTTGGTCAGTGTGCATACTGAGTGTCTTTGCAACAATAATTGCACTGAATAGATGTATATTTACATCAAGATCTAATCCTTTTTTTTATATTATTTGGAAGCTTTGAATCAAAACAAATGGTTGGTTGCTGGTTTCCTGTTTAAAAGAGCAGGTTGTGGATGCTGAGCTGGCTGCCCTGCCTATGAGGAGAGTCCCATGTGAAACAGACCTACTGCGGAGGTGGTTCTTAATTGAATTATAGATAAAACACCAGCTAACCATGACTCTCCTGGGTTGTTTTCAATTTAATTTTCCTTTTGTTGTCTTCCTGAATGAGTTCATAGGTCTGGAAAAATTCCAACCAGGATATGCAGCAATTTCTCTCACTCAGATAGAGGAACATTTTTACTAGACTAGATATATTGAAGGAATGGGAGACCGCAAATAAGATGGTGCATAATTCTTGTATATAAGAAAGGAATAATCTAGATTTCTAAGAAGAGCAGCACCTCAGTAGATCCTGAGACTGTGTGTAGTGTTTAGACTTAAAATCAATGTTGCTAAGGAGATTGAGGGGGTGTGAGCGAGAGGGCCGGCCCCTTCTGAGGGGAGGAAGAGGACAGAGAAACGCTCAGGTCTGTTAGAGAGCTTGGGCAGCACTAGAAAGAAACATAGTTTTAGATGTGTAAAAGGAGACTGCTGAGATGCATTCATATAAACTGAAGTAGTTTGACCTAAAGTGACACTGACAGATTTGCTAAAAAAAAAAAAAAAAAGTAGACATATAAACATAACACAGGTGTTTACTCATTCCTCATCTCAATGAGAAAAGTGCCCCGGCAGTGTAACAGTATTGTTCAACTGTGTGTTTTGCACATTTTCACATGAACTCAGGGTTGGTTCAACTTCAAAAGCTCACATTCAGACATGCGGCTTTTGAACTTTTGCGCCCCTCCAGCTAACCTCCACAGCTGCAGTTCCTCCCCGCGCCGCAGGCTGTGTGAGGACAGAGTGTGCTCTACCTCTGCACATTACTTCTGGATTGTGGAAAACAACAGTGAGGAAAGGTCCTCGTCACATTTCGGGGCATTATGTAAGCTGGCAGGGACAGACACACCGCCATGGCGGTGTAGATTTGCTGACTTTGTCAGCATTCGCAGGATAGAAATTGGATTTGATGTCTGTGGAATCTGCACCCTCTTTAGCCAGCACCTGGCTCACCATTACTTCAGCACCATGGAGAGCTCATAAACATGTTGTGAAGAAGCTTATCTTGAAACCTATCATACACTGTGATGGATATTAACACAGATTGCTGTCAAGACAAAACCAACAGCAGAGTGACCTGTAAAAGAAGTGTGTTACAGCAGTAAGCTGCCTGGAGGTGGCAGTGGTGTCATGTGTGGATTTTACATTGATGCAGACAAGAAAATATTAAACACATGCTTCCTGTCAATCATTCGGTAGGCAAGGAAGACCTGCATGTGGGTTCGGCAATATGGAAACACCCCTGCAGGTTCTACCAAAGGTGCTAGCAACATCCCAAGAGAAAAGATGTTTAACATGGGAAGCTCCTCCCACTGACTTGGTCAGCAACAAGACAGTGCTTCCACCGCTGACTGTTTGATTATTCATCTATCCATGTGTAACACGAAGCACTTCGGTTGCATAAGCCTGCCTCTGGGGAGAACTGGGATAAGAATGAAGTGGATTTAGCCAGTGAGGGGAAACCTTCAATGTTTCCTCCCTGTGCTGTCTGTGTAATGATGTGGTGGCTGTTGGCTTCATTGGTGCTGCAGATGTTGGAGGCTCGCTGTTCCTCTCCTAAGCAAGAGGATGAACATAAAATTTTGAGTCACCTCAAAAATAATTTTAAGATTTCTCACATCCTGGTGCCTGAATGGTTAGCGTGCTTGGATGTATTATTGATGAATCTTTGGTAGGTTTAACGATGAGAAGAAATTATATCCGAAACACAAAGTGGTTAGAAAAGCAGAAGACATTTGGACATGTAGTATTGATTGGTAGGAGCGGGATCAGAACAGGCAGTCACATCCTAATGGCTTGCAGCTAATGAAAACCCACAATTTATTTTCTCGGAATATCACAGTACTATATTTGATCAACAAAAACTGAATTTTAATTTAGACACATCAGCCTACCAAAACGTAGACGAGGGTTGGGCAAAGTGGACTTAAAGATTTATCAAAATATTTTGTGGTCTAATTGTGATAACAATAAAAGTGACGATACAAACTATTTATTGCTTCCTACTTTAGGTAACTGTGTGGTTGTGGCTACATGACAGAGCGATCATAGCCCTCAAAGCACAAATATTGCTCATGAAAAACACACCCACTTGTAAAACGCTTTTTGGACACCAGTTATATATAGAAGTGTGACCTATTATTAAACTGCACACAGTAAAGGCATTAAAACATATTTTCAAAATTATCGGCATTTGTTGATACACTTATTGATACACTCATTGAACAAGAGAAAATAGTAAACAATCCCAGCAATTCAGACAGTTTTGGGAAGTTTTAAAACATCATAAATTGGAATTTGTCATGACGACAAATCAAAATGATTAGACATTTATCACAATAATTGATAAACAATAAATGCCCACCCCTACATGGGCAGTACAGTATATGCACTCAGGCTCCGTTAGGATACATTTCTGGGTCAGTGCTGTGTAGAAAGGGGGGTATCCACATGTTCATGATGTTCATGATTTATGATTTCCAAGTTGCATTAATAGTGGCCTTGAGCTTGAAGTCAGCAGTCCTCATGATGGTTTACAGGCCATAACATGGACATGACATAAGAGTGTTGTCATAAAATCATTTTTTAATGCCCATTTAATACACAATATCATTTTCTAAGAAGAATTTGACTTTTCACTAGACACAAGCCATACTAATTAAAATGATCAGAAAAAAAAATTATCACTCCATATGTAATGAATCTATGCGCACATATTAGCCATATTAGGCCTTTTTATGCAGCGTGTGTATTTTTGCTTATCTTTTCAAAAATGTACACTCACAGGCATTCATCTCCACATTTAAACACACACTGGCTCTGTTTGTATCACGAGAATCTCACCAAAATTCGTCTTGAGTTCATCTCAAGTGCATACTTGCAGAAATGCTTCTGTCATCTGCAGACCAGTTCCTGCATATGCATCTAATTTATGTTTATCCGCCTGGGGTATAAACAGAGTTCTGGAATGTCATTTCAGAGCCGTGCTCTGTCAAATATGTAAGTGAATACTGATTATCCAGGCAAACTTTGTACCTCAATGAGTGTAAGACATGCCTTGTAGGTCTTCTACTTTAATATAAATGGTGTAACGTGAAACACAAATGTGTAATTTTTAATAACACAGAAACACAGACTGAATTGTATTCTTACTTTGATTTGCCTTCTGCTGAATTTGTCTTGGTTTGTTGTAAATGATTCTGATTATCAGGTGGTATTTGCTTTAATCAACTTAAAAGACAAAACACTCAAATGTAAATCTTCAATAGACATTATATTCAGTTGAAGCTCAGTTAGTTTGAGTCAAAGCCTGGAAAGAATATATGTTTAGATCTTTGACATTCAGGCACAAAAAGCATTACACCTCAATATTGATTACTTCTAAGCTAATAACGAAACATTAACTGGCTAATTTATGCTGATGTTAACTATCGCTTAAATCAGGAGATTAAATTAGATTTACGCCAAGCAATAATCCAATATGTGTTATCTGTTCATGAACTATAAATCTGAGCTAATTCTTCATTTACTGTTACTTAAGAGGGCTGTTTTCTATACTAACTGCATAAATATTGATATCTGTTAAGTAGATAGTTGATTTATATATATACCGGTATATATATTTGAGTGTTTCACCTGACTTGAGATGACTAAACAATGATGAAAGAAAGCATACCTTTTGTAGTTTTTATTTTATTTTTAGATAAGTGCAACTGGCAACCTTGGCTACTTCTTTTTAATCTCATCATTTAAATAACCATTTTCCAAATTAGTCTGTTTGCATTTGGTTTTGATTTAAAATGGTACCAAAGAAGTCCTTTGGATATAAGGGTCTTAAGAGTTTTAAAGTGGCTTTTCTAGCCTACAAATTGCCATTAAAGTGCAGACTGAGTTAATATTCTCATCCCTTCTTTCCACCAGCATGCCCAGCCTGAACATGTACATGACAGTCCTGTGATGCCGGTAATCCTGAGCTCTCACTCCCAGTTAATGACAGTCATCATAGCTGTCTGTAGGCTAGGACATCCCTCTGCCATCTGCAGTCCTCTTCAGAGTGCCTGAGATTCGCAAAAGAGGAAGTGAGCTGGTGGAGAACACCATATCCTGCCATTAATCATGTCATTCTGCTCCCCTTGGTCACTGAGTGCCCCATGAGTGTGATGTCTCTGAACATGTGTTTGTGCTTGCAGGCTTTGCTGTGACACAACGGTCCTATCATCCTTCTGCTTTCTCTGTTACACTTACGTCCTCCTAGGTCTCGCTATGTTTCTCTGCATTTCTGGTTGTCTTTATTTGTCTTCGTGCATCAACTGCACCACTCATCAAGTATTGTTGATGCTCTGAATGGAGCATTCCCATTATGTTTTCATCTCATTTCTACTGTAAGCTAACCACTTTTCCCAACATTTCTCTAACTTCACCATATCATGTATTTGTTTGCCCAGCTAAGGCAGATGGAGTAGCATGTTTGCCCCTGAAGCACTGTCCTAAATGTAAAAGCCTTCTTGGAGTGATGAAGAGAGCATTTGCCTTTGCTAAGCTCTTTCTTAGTTTCTGGGTCTCTCTAACATTTATACAGCAATATTTACAATGTGCTTGCGTTTGTGTTAACTCTAACCACAAATTTGCATGTAAGTCCTTGTAGTATTGAACAAGTCTAGGAACTAGACCATTTGTGTGGGTGTGTTGTATAATATGATTTGAGTTGGTTTGTGAGTTAAGATGCACTGTGCATGTCTGAATTTGCATCCTGTTCACCAAACTCTTAATATGCATTTGGAACACCATTCCCATCCTCACCATTTTTCTTCGCCTGACTATTTCTCACAGCAATTTGATTGCTATTGTGTGTGAACTGGCACGGTGCCTACTCTGCAGGTCCCTCCATCAAAACCAAGAACAGCCTTGTGTGTCGATGCATTTATGCGTACACAGGAAGCATACAAAAGCAAAAGCAATTTAAAGGTATAAAAGAGGGCGTACGGTCAGGCCAACGCAGTACATCATTCTTTCTGCTTGGGTTTATGTTGGTGAGTACACACATGCTCAGATCTCTACACTGGCTTTGATGTGTGTGTGTGTGTGTGTGTGTGTGCGTGTGTGTGTGTGTGTGTGTGTGTGTGTGTGTGTGTGTGTGTGTGTGTGTGAAGGTGTCCTAATCTCTTCTTTCTGTTCAGTGTAAACCTCCTATATTCAAAGTCTTTTTGTCCTCTTTGCCTAACGTTTGCATTTATTAGGAACATATTTGACTAATACATCACATTTATGCATTTTAGGAGCAGAAGAAGATCCACTGTTGAATTACTTTAGTTGCATAGAAATGCGTTATTCATAACGTAACATGAATAGCTCATGCTTGAATAGGTTATTAGTGCGTTTTTTCCTGCTTTCATAACCTTACATATGCTATTTATGCATAAATATGATCAAATTGAAGCCATGCATTCTGCTATTTTTTATTTTTTTTACCAATTCACATCCACGTTTTTTTTTTTTTTACTCTCTTCTGTCAGTTCTTTAAAGAAGCAGCATTACACGATGGACTTTTAGTATTTTCGTTCAGATTTATATCTAGAACTTATTCCTGCTGATATTGGAAACTCCCTCCACAGCCTCATAAACTTGTTCGCATTTTGTCATGTAACCAACACAGATCTGTACTTACATAGATCTTTATCAAGTCCAGAGGACCCCAAAGCACTTCACATAACATTCAGTCATTCACCCATTCAAGCACATGTTCATATGCTACTGGATTATAGCCATAGCTTCCCTGGGGCAAACCAAAATCGTGAGAGGGAATCAAACTGGCAATCCGCCAATTTTCCACTAGAAAATGAAATTTTTTGCCCATTTCTTTCTACAAAATAGCTCAACATCAGCCAGGGTGGATTGAGAATTCATGGGAGCGTCAATATTCAAGTCTTACTACAGATTCCCCATTGGGTTTGAGTCTGGAATTGGACTGGGCCACTCTAACACAAAAATAAGGTCACTATCCTGATGGAAGTTTCCACCATGTTTTAGATGTTTTTTACCCTGCATTTAACTCAATCCATCTGCCTATTAGCTCTGACCCATACCCCTCCCTGCTGAAGAATATCACCCATCACTGCATGATGGTGGAACCACAGTTTACCATGACATATGTGATTTCCTCACATGCCATTAGGCCAATATGTCAATATTGGTCTTCAGTCTGGTGATAATTTCTAACAAATCTCTGAAGACCTTCACAGAGCAGCTGTAGTTTTACTGAGAGCAACTTAAACACACAGGGAACTATTTACTGATTAAATAACTTCTGAAGGAATAATGTTTGCAATACATTTTATTTTGTGAGTGAACAAAGACAAGCAAGATTTTTTTGGAACCTCTTTTTGATTCATAACTGCAAACTACGTTGTGCTCTAAAGCCTGATGAAGTGCATTAAAGTTTGTTGTTGTAGCATGACAAACACTGGAAAAGTTCAAAAGAAGTGCTCTTCTTCATTTTTTTTAATATCCTTTAGTGCTTTCTTTACCGAAGCAAGTTTAACCTTTCGTCATCCATCTATTTGCCCCACAGCCTCCCCCTAATTGTCAGCCTGAAATGTGGAGGTGGCAGGGTGACTCCATTGCTCCTGCCCTCCTCTCTGCCAGGACATTACTCATCTCTCTCTCTCCCCAGTCCCGGAGACAGCATTTTAATAAAGCTGGAATGAACCGAGCTTTAAGTGCTTTATTTTCATTTCTCTGTGCAGCTGGTAATGTAACGTGCGCTTTTCAGATATTTATGGAGGAGCCAGGGTCGTCACTCTGTTCATAAATCCCAAGAGAAAAGGAGAAGTGAGGGAATGGGGAAGAAAGAGAGAAAGATGAATTCTTCAAATGTCACACTTATGAAAACGATTCCCCTAGATTTCCCCTGCACAACCTGCACACAGGTTTCCTATAGTAAATTAAGAGTCAATATGCTGTTCCATCTGTTGGAACTTCAACATGCAAAGCAGGCTGATGTATATTTCTGAGGGTATGTATGCCTAGCTTGCACCAGTAAGCATGACATCAAGAGAACGTGATTAGGGTTCTTGCATACTGTCCCCATTATCAGACTTTTTGTTCTGATATACAGAGAATCATAAAACAAACTCAGGTCTGCAACATTTTTATTTCTGTACCTGGGGAAGTTACAGGTTCTTAAGGTCTCAGAACCTTCAAACATTTGTTTATTTTATTGGGAAGAGGTAAAAAATGAGGTCAGAAGTTATTTTCTTGCTGCAACTATGCTAAAATCTATGCCGCGGGCTAAGATTAAAACATTTACAAGACTTACTTCTAAATTTTGAATTTTGAAGATTCAAGGAGGAAATATTCTGTCACAAGTAGTGACACTAAAAAGATCATTATCGACTAAAATTTTATATCATTTTGAAATTTTTGTTCTGCGTCTTTCAAATATACATAATTGTGAAAGATACAGTATATGGCAATCTATCATAAATTCATATAATTCACTATTAGTTTTTAGCTTATTGCACACTTTATAATTATTCTTTTTCATTCTGTCCTTTACAAAGTAACACTGTGAGCCTAACAAACTGGCATTAGCAAGAATAACTTGCTGCCATACCTTCTTTTGAACTTCTTAAAAAGGCATTATCACCTGTTAGTAAAGGAGGTTTAATGTGTAACCCTCATTTAGTTTATTTACTTTCTAAAAAGTCAACTGTCTTTCTTGTAAACATCAGATATGTGTAGAAGTTATTGGAGGTGTCCAATAAACAGGTAAGGGGATGAGCAGCGTGGGATCACTCTGCAACTCTGGTCCCTCAGGATCTTTTTTATTAAGAGGACTTTATACCTTAGGAGTGGTGAGAGGTTTTAACACTATACCTTTTTCAGCCTTGATATATTTTGACATAAACTATCACTTTGGAAAATATAAAAGCTGTTCAAAGAACAAGACATATTAAACACAGCGATAACTTTAAACATGCAATGTAAAGCATTGTAATCACTTACAAAATAAAATAAGAACATCAATTACATATCAACATGCCAGCATACATGCTAATACTGGAAACACTGAAAAAAGCTTTAGTTTGGGTTAGCTGCCAATTTCCACAAATGTCAATTATCTAATTACAGTCTGTATTTGAACCTTTCTTTCATTGATGGATTTGGTCTCACTGAGGAGGTGTAAAAGTTAATGTTACATTAAATCAGGGTTGACAACATTTCACGGTAGATAACTTCTTCAAGCCAATACCTTCTTTGTGGAAATGTAATCAGCAGAGGAAAAATAGAACAATGTCCTGCGTAAGTCTATTTTTCAATTAGCAGTAGCTCTTTCAGGCCATATCAACCAACTTTAATAGCCAGTTCCAGAAATGGCAACATCCATATGTATGTTATATGTTGTGTCCTTGTGTTCGCACTGCCTGCCCCATGAACAGCATGTTTTATTGAAGCTTTTACACCTGCTGCACCATACACACCCTCTTTATTTCCTCCACCGTCCATTAATAAATGTACAGATTCAATGTTTTACTATCAACAGACAAAATAGTGTTTGTGAACCTGAAATAAATTACACAAATTGTTGAGGCTTCAATGATTTGTTGTGCTGAAAGTCTTTGTCTAAGATTAGGAACCTTTTTTTTTTCTTTCTTTCTTTTCCATCAAGCTGCTTGGTTAAGTGAAGAATGGAAGCCAACCTCTTTGCCTCATGCCATCTGATTACATACTCTCACTTTGTGGAAGGGTTTGCATTGGGTCTAGAAAGAATACTGCTGGCTTTAGTTTTATTTTTCCATCTTATAGGCACTCGCACTTGTGGAAAAACCTAATCTGTGTCAAGCTGCCACTGCAACCAGAGTGAAACAAGAGGGAACGAAAACAGGCAAAATGTTAACTGTCTTTTAGTGGCGATGACAGAAAGATGGGAGGGAGAGGGGGGGGTGAAGTTTATCGCACTGTTAAAGCCAATCAATTTCCTGGCCTCAGTATGTTACCATGGTGATAGGTTATCTGATCATTGCCCACATGTGCAACACTTTCAGGAGCAAGATTTCAGGTAGGAGCACGTTTGTGTCTGTCAGCATTCAGTTTTTGTGTATGCCAGTCTCACACATAACAGGCTTTGTGGCAGTGACCTTTGGGTCAGGCTTGGGTTGAAGCTGTGCTGATTGGGCTGTGGGAGCTGTCAGGTCTGGAACAGTGTGTTCCCTGCAGCCAAATGGGCCAGGACCACAGGGGTCTCAGCCACCGAGCTGGAAACAACCCACTCACATGCCTCACAGACTATTGTCGCCGTGGTACATGGTGGAGATCTGGGCTTGTTTTCTTTCTGTCTCTGCATGTGTTTGGTTTTCACACATAAAAATGTGATCTGCAATGCCTTGCAAAAGTTTTCAAGTTTATTTGTATAGCACATTTCAGCAGCAAGGCAGTTCAAAGTGTTCCACATCACAACAAGCTTAATATATTACTTGGGATTGTATGTGGTGGACCAACACAAAATATTCCATAAAGATTTAAGGAAGTGTGTTATGCATTTGTATTCAACCCACACTGAATCAATGCTGCGCAGCACCACCATCTTTTGCTGCAGTCTCAGGTGCAATGTTTTTTAGGCGTACTTCTACTAGTTTTACACATCTAGATTCTAAAATTCTTCTGTGCATATATTTTGATCTGTTATAGTTCTGACTGTACTTTTAGGTTCATTGCCCTGCTGGTGGACCTCCAGCCCAGTCTCAAGTCTTTTGCAGCCTTAGCAAGTTTTCTTTAAAGAATTTTCCTCTGTTTAGTTTTATTCACCCTCTGAATAACTTCAACCAGATCCTATGTCCCAGCTAAAGAGAAGCATTTCCACAGCGTCATGCTCCCACCACCATGTTTTATCATAGGGACGGTGTGTTCGGTGTGATGTTAAGTTTTCAACTAATCTTTTCCTCTTGTCTCTTTATTTTTGCTGTGGTACCTACAGGACTTCAAAACTTACAAAAAGGAGATTTATACAAATTTCTTTCAATGATGGATTTTTTGTGTAACTCTTACATAAAGGTCAAAATCCTGCTTAAAGAATAGTTCTTACCTGATCCTATCAGTTTAAATGAAGGACCGTGTCTTTGTAGGATTGGAGTTCTTTCATTAGCTTTCTGTTTTCACATGATGAACTACAACCATTAAATAGCGCCTGTGAGATGCCCAACCTGACAATGCGTTTTCAACATAACAAAATAAGAAAAAAGGCCAGAGAGTATAAAACCTTGCAAGGCGCTGTAGTGAGTAGTCTCCTCTTTGCTTTTTTACTCTGTTTTTATGTTTCTAACTGAAACGGAGTTTGTCTGTGTGCTGTAAATTCAGACATCTGGCCTCATGATGTCTGAGGCATGATGTCTGAATGACAATCTGAATGACAATCTGACACACATGTGTTTCACATGTCTTAGATAGTTGGAAATTAAATATGATCAAGACTGTGAAGCAATGAAAGTGATTAAAGACGCACAATAGGCTGACTGTGAATGTGAGATTGTTAAAAAATACAGTCCATTCAAACAGAAGTGTTCTTTAACAACTTTATGTGGATTGTAGTGAAAAGCAGTTGCCTTACATTAGATTTTCATTTATTGCGGCGAGGAAAATGAAAATTGGATGCAAAAGCTACATCCATCACACTAAAGCAAAATGAACTACTCTTTTATTAAATATTAGGCTTCAACTGAATTTATGGGTTACTTTAATAGTTTTTTTTAGTTTTTTTCTCCACATGGCATACAGACTGCAGTGACTCTTATAAGAACAAGAACCTGAATCCATATTAATGACGAGTGATTATTCTTTTATCAAGCTGGTACATTTCATCTCTGCTTATCCGAATCAGCTTTATCTCTACTTAGCTTTTAATTTCCTGCGTGGCTTTTCTGTTTGCCATCTGATCTCCAGATGCTTTGAACCCATTAACACTTGCATGTCTCTCCAACGTTGCAGACGGGGCGCCGCTGAGCGAGCTGTCCTGGCCCTCATCTCTCGCAGTTGTTGCCATCTCCTTCTCCGGCCTCTTCACGTTTGTCTTCCTCATGTTGGCTTGCCTCTGCTGCAAGAAGGGAGACATTGGCTTTAAGGTGAGCTCTCTGCTGCCCCCAGCTGGAAGCATGGATATAAAATTATGCCGTTTGTTTTGCTCGTTTTCACAAATTTAATGAAAAGCCTGTGAAAATGTTTAAGTAAAGTGATAATTAATGTGTTCAATAAATTTAAAACAGAAGATACACAGAGGGGGAAAAGAAAGAGAGAGAAACAGTTGAATTTTAAAGAGATTTAAGAGAAGAATTAATTATTGATTTGCAGCATTCAGAAACAGCTAACCTTCTAAATCTTTTACAATGCTTCCTTCTTTCAGTGTAAGCAATGTAAGCAAGTCCCACACAACCCCCACTCCCCCACACACAGCCATCCCAAAACTGCCATACATTGTTTCTGTTACCTTTGACAGCCAGCATGAGCGACTCACATTGTTTCAAACATGTTCCCCAAACTAAGCAGTAGATCAGGCCTAGTAGTAATTTACACTATTAAATACGGAGAAGTCTCCAGAGCAGAATCTCTCAATATGCTGCATGTACAAAGAATTTTAAACGTCCCCTTTAATGTGCTGCTCCTTACAGAGAATTAGCATTTAGATATCTTTTAATTTTGTCAAGTCCATTTCCTCATGCATTTTAATGGAGCTTAGAGTGGATAACTTACATTCACAACCCTAGCAGCAGCATCTTAGTTTAAGATTGCTAACACAAATCAGCTTGCAGTCTGAAATACAGGATTAAAAATTTTCATCGGGGAGAAGACAGATGTCTCAGCAGACTTGTTCATGGAATGCTGTGTGCAACAGCAAAATTGTTTTTCTGCACAATATACATAGCTATGTAACCGTTTCCATTGGTGCCCAACTATAATTCATAAACAGGGTAGCCAATTAAGTAGGACGCTTAGCATTTATTTTCTTCCCAGCCCATGAAAAAAATAATAAGACATAATTCCCTGTTTCATGTGTATGTTCCTCTCCAGATGTGATCCTTTAATCTAACACCTCAAGAAAGAGCATTGATGTTTTTTCTCTTAATATGGTCCCAGTGAATACATGGCTCCTCCAGACACGGTTGCCTTATGCAGGAAATCACGAGTTCAAACCTCACAGAACACCTATTTTGGCACTTTGTTGTTGCCTTGGCAATATGCCAGTTTATTATGCCTGTTTCATGAAATTACAGCTGGATAAAGTTTGAAAGTAACCTCTAGAATAGTGTTTGTGGTGAGGAGTTTCACATGTAAGAAAAACTTAAATGCTTAAATCTTAAACATATCTGAGGTTTTATCAGAGGTAATCATTGTAGTGACATATAAACACATTATATTCAATAAAAAATAATTAAATATTGTTTTACTGTAACCTGATTCACACTTTACTTTTTTAAACTAATCTGCGTTTCTAATACAGAACTTTGAATAATCCATGAATCTCTAACAAAACAAATGCTATTTTTAAAATATAATTTTTACTTCTTTAAAATTGTTTTATCGTTTGAGAGACATGTGGTTTTGCTTCACATTAGAAGCAAACTTCTTGATTGAATAAAAATATGTTTTTAGTCCAGATGTCCCACTAGTGTCAATAGCAAAGGGGTCAGTTATACAGGACTGGTTGTTTCACTTGCTAAAATGGCGCTGTTGATTCTTCCAGTGATATTATCTTCCAGTCTTTAAAGTGAACATTTGGCCACCAAACATTTGTTTGTGACTCAGTGTTTTGCTCATGGACACCTCAGGAGAAATGAGTCAAAGCATCAAACTACATTTACTACAAACAGGCCTGCTGGTGAGAATAAAATGCATCAAATTAGAAGCAGAAATTAAAAAGAAGTACTCCAATAGCGCCAACACTTCATCTTCTTTCCTCCAAAGCCTATTTGTAAGGTGTGCTTTTTTGTGGGACCGCACTGTGGTAAAAGCTTCATTATTCTTCTCCATCGCTGTGTTCCTACTGGAGCGTGCAGTGTGTGGCTGGGTATTAAGTGCTTTCTAAACTGAAGGCTCTCCTGGGATCTACGCACTGCTGACTCACAGCCAGGTGCTCGCTTTCACACTTCACTCAGAGGAGAGTGGCAGATGGTGGTCTTGAATGAGAAGCGCACCTACACACATTCCTGTGCGCGCACGTTAGCCACTCAAACACACGCCGAGCTGTCCAGATATTCCATCGAAGTCCAACTAGCTCTTATCTAGTTTTTCCTTTTGCTTTCCCTGCTTCAAGTTTTACTTTATGATTGCACATAGTTAACCGCAGACAAAATGGATGACTTCACATACTTGAATACAGCCCTGCAGCTCATTTACAACACGTCTGAATAAAGAAACCACTTTCAACTGTCGCCATTTCTGGTTGTTATTTACATATTAATAAATACAAATGAAAAGTCCCCTAGTTATTATCGCTGGATGATCATTGCAGATTTTGTTTAAGAGTGCAACTTATTGAGGCAGAGATCATTAGGACTATGTGGCACGATGAGCTGATATTTAAATTTGATTCTTTTTTATTAACACCTGGACATGGTGCAGTCAATTCAGTTCTGAATATAAAACTGAACTGAAACAGTGTTTTCATTATGTATTTTTACCTTATAGAAATTATTAATAATAATGCCTGTGACATTTCGCCCTTCTTTTCAAAGCCTGCAGCTATTCTTTTTTTTTCCTTTTGTTTCTATGCCTTTGTTGCAAATACCACCGGTTTTCATCAAATGGTAAATATTTCACATTAGTTATCTCTATGCTCTTAGCAGTGGTCTTTGAGAATTGGTATGCATTTTGGACTTACTGTATCTTGCATAAATTTGCATAAATACGTATATGTTCTGCCTTTAAATGCATCAATAACACCTCATTTAAACTTAGAAAAACTTCATCAGCATGTAGAGATGCTGTTTACTTAGCGTAATTTGTGAAGCAATGGGATAACTTTGTAATAACAGACAAAATTGAAAGATTTTTTTTTTGTGTGTGTGAAAAACAGCTGATGTCCTGCTGTGAATCAGCTTGTTAGTGTACCTTGAGAAATTTCTGCTTGAAGCTGCACCAAGAATTTAGTGTCTACTGATACCCTCACCTTGGCCGCCACAAAGTTGCACATTTCCAAATGTAAGTGAGGTTCAACTGTGTTATTTGTTCAAATAAAACAAGATTTATCAGACCAAAAATATATTTAATTTTGATAATGTGGTTCCTTTAACAAAGCTGCTACATAATGAGACACATAATGCATTCATAATAAAATCAAAAGTGGCTGAAATGACAAAAACATATTTATTAAATTATATATAAAACAGTATAGTTCCATCTCTCTAATAGGACTTTGAAAAAGAAAAACATTAGTATCCACCAGAGCTGTAAAAAAAACTGGAAAATGAACAAACGATGTAGCTGTATTTCTTCTAAATATGAAGCATATGACAAAAGCCTGCACAACGGTTAGCGAACAAGGACACTGCAGTGGACCGAGCGGCAGGACGATTGGTTGTAGAAATAAATCAGACAAAGAGCAAAGAGAAATAGGTGGGATATGGGGCAAGAGAGCCTCGCAGCTTTTCAACGTTACTGCTGCACATGTGTGTGTATTGAGAGTGGAGGGGAGATGTGCAGTAGGGGACAGGCCATTTTTCTGCAATGGCTAAATATAGATCACACTCTCTTTACATTCTCCTAATGTAGAGTAGACAGTTAACCTTTTCTTTTTAAAGGTTAGTCATACTTTATGCAATGCACAGTAAAAGATTTAACTGCAGTCTTGGTTTGGCATGATGTCTTAATTAGGGTCTTGTAAAAAGTATTCACACTGCATTAATTTTTGTCATGTTACAACCACAAAACTCAATTAATTTCAGTGGGATTTTATGTGAAGAACAAAAACAAATGTAGCATGAAATTGCAAAGTAGAAGAAAATTTTGATCTTCTCTCTTTTTTTTTCAAAGAAATATCTGAAACATTTTTGTGGTGTGGTGTGCATCTTAATTCCTTTTACTCCAATACCACTGAATAAAATCCAGACCAATTGCCTTCAAAAGTCATAGAGTCTATTCAAACAAAGTGTTAATTACAGTTCAGTCTATAAAAAAAAAAAAAGAAAATCTTTATCTATCCCTAAGGAGGCAATTAAAATATAGAATTTTCAAAATATATCACATTTTGAAAATTCAAGCATTATCTATTTATAGATTTGGGGTTTCCAGGCTTACTTTCCTGCATAGATGGCAGTCAAATTTACTGCTCCTTCACTAAATAAAATATACGTTTTATTGTTTATGCTTTATATCATATTGCACAGTTTTTGATCTTTTCAACAAGTGTTTACATTTAATCTGCCATTACTTGACTACACTGCACCTTTACTTTAGTAAATATCAGTAAACCACTTTGATATTTAGTTTTGCACTGTGAAGGTCTTTGTTTATACAGTTTGAATATTAATTTGCGTTAGTATGTGAGCATCTTAATGTGCGCCACAATCTACATGACTAATGTATATGGGTAGGTGAATGTGCCTCAGTGTATTTTAATGCCTAGACAGTTGAGCCATTGTCTCCCACTCGCTAGTTGGGAGCAGATGACTAATCCCAGTGTCTGTCCTCGCAACAGGAATTTGAAAACACAGAGGGAGAAGAGTACCAGGCAGACCTCTCCGCTCTGGCCTCGCCTTCCTCCCAGAACGGGCCCGAGGTTTACATCCTTCCCCTCACTGAGGTCTCCCTGCCTGTCTCCAAGCAGCCAGGCAGATCAAGTAAGAAACTACACAGTCACTACATTTTTTTTTTTTTTTCTAAATGCGATTGCCACATATTAGCTAAGCCTTCTTGACATTAATTTCTAATGGAGGAGGTCATTTCCTCTCAACAGAACATCCTTATACATACAGCTGAAACTCACCATTTATATATAGTACATAAATATATAAGTACAATACATTTTCTGCTTCAAGTCAGTTAGTATCACCAACTTTATTTCAATTTGCTACATGCCAGAATAATGAGAGAAATATAATTTTTCAGAAAATATATGTACATATTTAATAGATCCAAGGTTTTGATTCAAACACAGTACCAACTTTCTGAAAAGCAAGCCCATGACCATAAGCATACAGACAGATGAGTTACAAAGTGGCTTAGGAACAACCAGGTCAGTATTTTGGAGTGGCTATCCAAAAGCCTGATCTCAGTCCAATAGAAAATGTGAGAGCAGAGGTGGAAAGACTGAATGAGTACGGCTGTAACTTTACAACCTTACTCAGCCACACCAGTGCTGTCAGGACAAATAGGCCGAAATTCAAGTACACTGTTGTTCAAAGTTTGTGGAAGGATACTCATAGTATTTGTCTCAAGTCAAACTGTTGAAAAAGCCATTCTACCATTGTTCAATCTTTAATGTTAGAATGTGAACTCTGAATTTTTTATTGTATTTTCCCATATGTGATTATTATTGTTAGAAATGTGCAGCAGATTAAACAATCAATATATGCAATCATCTGCTGGTGTAAATGATTCCACTTTATTTATTTTTTTTGTGTAATGTAATAACGTAGTTTTATCTGGGTTTTTTCTCATTTCACCTGTTTATATTTCGTCAGGTCATCCTGTCTCAAGTTAAAATGTGCATGTTCATTTCTGTGTCAGCGTGTGGCACATCCTCGATTTGTCTCACCCCTGCATGACTCACTGGCTTTCTGCGCTGCGCTGGGCTCGGTTAGAAAGGAAGGTTGTAGCTGCTGCTCTTCGGCATCCCAGGATGAGAGCATGAGGAGTGATTGGACAAGGCAGCCTCGGGCTCACAGCCAATCCACGGCCTTGCCTCTGTCCCTCGTAGCGACGGCTGTGTGATTGGTGCAGGTGTTGCAGGGCGAGGAATGAACGAATGGTGAAAGGAGAGACTGTGGAAGAAAGATTGTTTTAGCCTCAGAATAAGGAGAAGGAAGGTGATCATGTAAACACAGTGAAACTTAATGTTACTTCTAGATTCTTGGAGGATTAATACAAAAGGAAATGTATGTCATTTATAGGTATTTCAAGTGATCCAGACAAATTTATACACATAAAGTGAATGATTCTAGTTTAGTTAGCCACACATAATTAGTAAAACCATATTAACAATGTCCAGGGTATTATTCACCACAGTTATAACAGCATGTGCAATAAATTTATAACTGTTTTAATTACTATAAAAAAATGCATGTTGAACAATTTGTACAAAAAATATGAATGCTGCTTGCTGCAAAGATCAATTATGGGTCAGGATGGATACACAGCTCAGTGTTGATCTGATATCCCTGCTTTCCAATTTGTTGCTTTTATCTTTTATTCAAGAGATCAAATTATGCTTTTCGACAGATGCTTCAAAGTGTGCATGTGAACTTGTTTCATTCCACCATCCCACAGATCTTACAAGGCTCTATTGTACCATCTTCATTGGGAATGCAATGAGCAGGACGCAAATGCACAATCAGCGTCATGCTATCCAAGTTAGGAATAATACAGCATTTTAATTATTTTGCTCTTCAGCTCTTTCATGAAGGAGTGATACATCAGTAAGCTGAGGTGGTTATGAAGTGAGGTTTCAAGTCTGTTATGACTGTGACAACCTCCATCCAATGTTGTAGCAGAGAATGGGCCTTGTGTATGTGTATGCATGTGTGTGTGTGTGTGTGTGTGTGTGTGTGTGTGTGTGTGTGTGTGTCTGCTTGGTGGACTAGGTACCAGGAGACACAGCGTGAGCGTATGAGTGAGCGAACTAAACAATAGCACTGCTTTAAGCCGGCTGACCAGTGGGGGAGCGCAAGGCTGGGCTAAAACGTTCGCGGAACGCGCCAGTGGAGGACTGGCATTGTAGGGTGAATACAGTGAGGGTTCTGTGATAGAATGAAGAGAGACAGGGAAAGGTTGGTGGCATGCACCAGGGCCTAAGAGCATGGGTAGAGGGCGGGGGGCTGAGATAGGGGTGGTGAATGTGTATGACAGAGATCTTTTTTTGCATTGGACAGAGCAGTGTTTGTTTCATCTTCGGTTGAGGAATGCTGCTGTCCTTGGTGACAGGGGGGCATTATGTGGACTTTATGTCATTACTGGATGACTTGAAGCTGCACACAGAGCTTCTGCGTCAAACGGCATACAACCAACATGTGTGACGGTCACACCGGGCTCGATGCATATCCAGAAAGGAACCATCGGTAGATTGGTTTAGAGGTTCTTCTTTTTCCGTGATGTTTACAGTAGATTCAGTATAGCGCTGTGTCGGAATCAAGGATTTCAGTATTTGCTCAACAGCTGGAAAGCCCTAGAGGGGGACAGTGTACATGTTTGTGTGTATGTCCCAGTTGGAGGATGAGCGCGCTACAGATGGAGGGAGGCAGAGTGGTGAGCTTGTTCAGCTGTTGGAGGGCCCGGCGGGTTAAATCCTGCCGAGGCTGTCTCACACACACTGAGACTGTTGGGATCTCTTTCACATACACACAAAGGGGGCTGAGATGCCTGGGGCAGGAGCCGGGGCCTCGGGCTCTTGGTTCTCACACTCTGAACCGGCGTACCATTTCAGTTGGGGTCATGGACTCAGACCCCGTCATGGTACTGAGAGTGGCTGGCCACTCCGTCTCGCTGTCATTATCATCTCGACACTTACCATGGACATCTCTGTTTCCTGAACCATGAGGATTCAAGGAGGTAACTCATTTCACCAGAAATGTGAATGTACAAAATCGTGCTTCCTGTGTAGCGATTTTACCCAAGATGCTGGATGTTGAGTTTATTTTGTGGATATAAACTTTTTGTGAATGCTTTACTTCGTGATTCAATTTTTTTAAGACAGTTTTTTTTCTTATCACGTCAAATCAACCAGTAAAGTACAAGGTTCTGTCCAGTCTAATAGTAGTTTTGTGTGTTGTTTGTTATTCCTTTTCAGTACAGCTGTTGAAATCTTCTGACATTGGCCGCCACAGTCTGCTGTATCTGAAAGAGATCGGACATGGCTGGTTTGGAAAGGTAATTTGTTTCTCTTTTTTTTATTTTACCAAAGTTTTCTAATAGAGTCTAGATAAACTGATTCATCTGCCTGATCATAATTAATTGCCCTGACTTATTATCTGTACTATTCTTACTATATTTGATTTTACTCTCTGGAATGTGAGGTTAATGGTATGGAACTCTGAAGGCCAAGGAAAATCTTTGGCACTTCTATCAGGGTGTCAGTTCTGTGGGAGAAAGGAGAGGAAACTCACAGTTACAGAGGATTTCTTGCAGTTTAAAACGTTACTGCAGCTCTCGAATTTCTCCTCACACCACTCCCTCTTCCAACTTTAAACTTTGCAGCGTTATATCAATGTTGTTTCTACTTTATGTACCCACTGACAGTCTGTCTCTGAAAAAAAATGCTTGGCTATTCTGTTCTTTCTTTCCATAATCCCACAGGTTTTGTTGGGGGAGGTCACTGCAGGCATCAGCACCACCCAGGTGGTGGTGAAGGAGCTGAAAGCCAGTGCAAGCGTCCAGGACCAGATCCAATTCCTAGAAGAGGCCCAGTCATATCGGTCAGTGCCATGAAAAGTAACAAACTTCAGTTTAATGTTATTTATTCTTAGAATGGGTGCCATTTAAGTGTTTGCTGTCGTGCCAGAACCCTTCAGCATCCTGCACTCCTGCAATGCCTGGCGCAGTGTTCAGAGGTCACTCCCTATCTACTGGTCATGGAGTTTTGTCCTCTGGTATGAAAACAATTTAGTGTAAAATGTTGTTTGCTCCTTAATAAATACCTCCTCATTTCTATTTTTGGCCCTGCATCACTTGTAATCATGCACAGACTGGACACTTAAAACCCTCATTTCCTTTCTTCCTCCTCTCAGGGAGATCTTAAGAATTACCTCGGCAGTTGTCGGGCTACTGACTCCGAGACTCCAGACGCCTTGATCCTCCAGAGAATGGCTTGTGACATTGCTTCAGGACTCCTCCACCTACATAAATACAATTTTATCCACAGGTACATAACAATAGTCTCAGTCTCTTTAAAATTAAACCTGCTTTTACTGCACTGAATGAGCAATGTCAAATCAAAGGCTTTGTGTGCCCCCTATTGGTCTCTTCCTGCAACAACATCCTGGTGCTGCCTGAGTGCTTGACACAAACTCCAGCATCAGTGATTTTGTTGCTGGGGGTGAACCTCTTTTCGTTGCCATGACCGCCATGCTGAAAAACTCAACATATGAAAGAGGTGAGATTAGACTGAATGTTTCATTCCTTGTACAACCAGGTTTAAAAAAAAAAAAAAAAAAAAAGAAAGGAACAGTAGACTTCTACAACAGATGTTTATCAACACTTGATGCAAGTTCATCTCAGTATTTCTTTGGCACAACAGTGACCTGGCCCTGCGAAACTGCCTTCTTACATCAGAAATGTCTGTGAAGATCGGAGACTACGGGCTGTCTCATAGCCGATATAAGGTCAGCTCTATAATCAAATATACATTTTTCTTTTACTTTTAACCCCCTTTCCGTTGATAAACCTCATGCTCTATGTTTGCTCATGCAGGATGACTACTTCATAACCCAAGACCAGATTTGGGTGCCTCTGCGCTGGATCGCACCAGAACTCATAGATGAAGTCCACGGAAACCTGCTGGTTGTTGATCAAACTAAAAGCAGCAACATATGGTGAGAATTTTGAAGGAAGGTTGTAAAATTCGGTCACAGATGTAGCTGTATTAAGGCTATGCAACTTCCTTAGATATTTTTTCTTCTAATATTGTTTTACTTTTTGTCAGAACTGTTTTTATTTACAATAGACTTAAACATCAAATGTAAACTGGATAAATTCAAAAGCTTTACTGCTAAAGAATCTTGAAAAGTTATTATTGAAAATATGAATTCTCCTGTCTACTAGAAAATCTTGAAAAAGAATGCTGAGCCAGCAGTCTGGCTTCAAGATTAAGTACTCTCTGGTTTAAATCAGGGCAATAAAACACGCCATACCATTCTTCCTTTGAATCACTTAAAATAAAAAATAACCTCAAATCTTGTATTTTTCGATAGCTCCCTTAATAAAAAAAATAAAAAATCTTCAACTGTAAGTGTGACAAAAAAGCAAAAACTGATGATCTCTATAACTAAAAAAATACTTTTTGTGCCACTGTGTTGCTATTGGTTTTGCCCTTGTTTGTAATATATATTTTTTTCATTTTGTAGCATCAATCATCTTGACTTCTATTTCTTCCATTCCTCCAGGTCTTTGGGTGTGACTTTATGGGAGCTGTATGAGCTGGGAAACCAGCCGTACAGACATTACTCTGACAGACAGGTGTTGACATATGCTGTGAAGGAGCAGCAGCTCAAGCTACCAAAACCTCAGCTGCAGTTCCCCTTGGATGACCGCTGGTGAGACATGTTTCCATGTTTACCCACTTAGGGGAAATACAACATTAATCCCTAGACATGTTAGGACTTTAGATATTCAACATCACCAGGCTTTAGGCCTAACTGGCCAATTAACAGCCAATGTTTTGTTGGATCCGACCGTTGCAGTTATATTTCTCATTGCAAGTGAGAACAACTAATCAATAGTCTTCCTATTCTTTATGACCATCCTGGCATAAAGCAGAGTTAAATCACCTCATCCATCTCTACCTGCAAGACAGCTGAACATTGTTTATGCCTATTAATTTTTCACTGTTGTTGTTCAATGAGAAAGACGTTTGGCACAAAGCTACACTGACACACAAAGAGAATATTTCAACTGAGTCAGCAGCCATACTGCACCCTCCTTATATACGCTGCAAGTTATTGGCCGGAGCTGTAAATAAATGCCAGGTGTAGCTGCAAAGTGCTGACCTCTGAGGTTCTCTTTAAATTGCTTAGCTGTTTAGCTAGGATCAATTCTTTAACTTCTCCTCTTCATCTAGAATACCATTCATTTTGTTGATAAGCTGGTAAGAATGTGAAATATTTTTGTACCTTTTCAGGTATGAAGTTATGCAGTTCTGCTGGCTGCAGCCAGAGCTCAGGCCCAGCAGTGAGGAAGTGCACCTTCTGGTCACATACCTGTGTGCCAAAGGCTCAAGTGAAGCTGAGGAAGACTTTGAGCAACGCTGGAATGCCTTGAAACCCAATTTGCTTAGCAGCACATCGCACACAGCTGCATCCACATCCTTGGTTTTCACTCCCACTCCTGCTGACATCCCCAGTGCAGACCAAACTCAGGCAGCGGAGCTGGCCTCTTCTGCCTCGTCCTCCTTCCCCCTCCTGGAGCATTTCTCTGACAGCTTTCACTCTGACACAGGGGATGACCTCCTGACTGTCACCGAGACAAGCCATGGACTCAATTTCGAGTATAAGTGGGAGCCGGCCCGAGCTGAGCAGCCTTATTGCTCTTCCTCCACCAGCGGGCAACTGGGTCAGGAGAACCCACACTACCAGGATATTTACTATTCTAACACAGGGAGTACCTCAGTGGGTTGCAAGGCTGACAGTCTGACATCAAGCAAGTCCCCATCCTATTATGAATCAGAACACACCAGTGTCGTTCCAGTGCTGAGTGCCCACAGCCCCTCTATCAGCAGTGAGTATTACATTCGTATAGAGGAACCTGTCCAGTGCAACATCAAGATTGATGATGGCATTGGCGACTATTGTTCAGAACTGGAATCTGCTACCAGAAGGTTGTCATCTGAAAACAAAGATAGTTCTTACTGGTCCACCACTGAAAACACCAAGTCAAATGATTCAAGTCCCACCATTCAACTAAACACCCACCCACTGCTGAGCCCTTCATCTAACTACAGTCCAGTAAAGTCAGGTTGTTCGTATAATTCACTTCCATCTTATAACAGTAATGCAATCTATTGTGATGACTCACCTCCGCCTAAGACACAGAAGCAATCATTTCCCCTCGAAAAGACACCAGAGATTCAAACAAACCATCTTCATACAGATGGTGTGTTAGAAAACCCACGCAGTTTATCCCAGGCTGTCAGCAGCCCCAGTTTAGGATTCTGTGATCCGTACCTTGAACCACACACAGGCCATAGCACAGTCAACGAAAGTTGCCATAATATGTTGGGCCCCCTCAGAAAGACGCTTCCCATTATAAACCACTTTGATATAGATGTAGGAGAGGATCATGACGATCTGCAATTGGGTCGACGGAAAAGTAGAGAAGTTGAGGATAAAACCAACTGGATCTCAAACCGTTCAGCAAACAACAACAGCTTTGACAGCAGACACGCAGACAGTGGGAATGACAATTGTGAGGCTGTTCAACCTGATACAACAGATGCATGGGCTTTGACCAAGGACACCACGAGAACCTTCCAAAGTTTTAAGCCTTGTGGCACCTTGAGGGGCAACGAAGAAGGCCCTGAATGGAGTGCGTTGTGCATGTCTGTTGGTTTAGACTCTTACATCCAGATATGCCACAAAGAGTTGGCTAAAGAGGAGAAGCCTGGAAGTTTGGATATTTTTCCTAGCAGCAATGCTCTTATCAGCCCAAGAAAAAATAGCAGTAGTACAGGTGGAGAAAATATTGACCCTCAGACTGATCAAACAGGGATCTTGTCTGATATGCAGAGAAGCAACATCTGGCAGGGAGTTTCAGCTGGAACATCTGTTAGTCTGAGTGGCTTAAGGCTGAATTATTCTGAGCCGTCCAAAAGCAGTAGAAACCAGCAACATGCAGTAAACATTAGGGACTTTAGCAGCTGCCTGGTTGAACTTGGTGACTACAGCGAGGATGAGGAAGATGACATGGCCGATATTACATCAGGGATCTTTGCTGATTTCAACCTTGACCTCAGTGAGGTTGAGGAGGAGGACCTCAGCCCAAAAAAGATTTCAGAGGTGAATTCGGATGCATTGGGTGCCATTAGTGTAGTTTCATCTGTGGCAAGTTCCTGCGACCAGGCCTTCAGCCCTGATCCCTACAACACACCCATCCTGCCTAAATCTCTGGACAGTGGCTATGACACAGAAAATAATGAATCTCCAGAGTTTATGTTCAAAGAGCTTGGAGATCCACTGGGTGGTGAAAATTGCCCTGGGTTGGGTGGAGATTCCGAAATTGCGCTACATGTTGGTTTAGGGCCAGGTGTCTGCACTTCAACAATCACCTCAGAGCTACATGTTAAGAGCCTTGTTGATAATCAATACAGGGATTCAGCCTACTTCTCGGACTATGACGTAGAAAGTGACAAGAGTCCCAAAGAGGAAGACAACGGGTTCTTTGCAGAATCAAAGAAACATGGTTCTGACAATACTTTTAACTCTGCAGTTGAACATTCTCTTGAAAACAGTCTAAGCTGCGGGAGGAACTTAACAAACCTGAGACAACTCAAAAATTGTGTTTTGGCAAATCTTTCAGAGGTCAGCAATATTCAAAAACCTGAGTTGTCCATGCTGTCACCATTTCCTCCACAGATGGGTGGGTGCCTCACCAAAGAAGCTGCTCCTGCTGATGATCTGGGGTTGGACACTGAACATTCGGGGAATGAGCCTGCATCTGAGCTGAACTCCTTCAGTGGGTCAGAACCCTCCTCTTCTGACTTGGAAGTCTCTGCAAACCATGAAGAGGCTTGCAGGGGAGCAGAAAGCTGCTCATCTGTTCATTCATCTGTCGCTCATTGCTCACACTCTGAATGCAGAGAAAAACCCAGTGAAGAAAATGAAAATGTTGAGGAATCCACTCAGGAGGAAGAGGTGCCTGAACAGATTCATGTCAATGAAGAAAACCAAAGGCAGGGTGGGAGAATAAACGAGGAGGATTTTGAGGACATCGATGCAGAGGAATGCGACAGCCTGTGTGAGGAATCCAATGGGCCTCAGGACCTTTCCACCTCCTCGTCATTGTTGGAGCTTTGTGGAGAAGACGTAAGAGCTCCGCTGGAAGAGGCTGAGGATGAAGATGATTCTGATGAAAGCGAGTCTGATGAAGAGCTGAGAACCTACAACATCCAAGATGAAGAGAGCGAGGAAAGCGAAGAGGATTTCAGGACAGTGCCGGTGGTGGTGAGCGACTGCAGCAGGGCAAGACACCTCCGCAGCCTCCTGAAGATGCCCTCCATGCTTACCCAGTCCTTCTGTGAGGAGCTGGAGAGGAAGAAAAAAGCAGTATCCTTTTTTGACGATGTGACGGTGTTTCTGTTTGACCAGGTATGGCACATTAACATATCAAATTTGTACCATATTGGCTTCTGAGAGTTTTATGAATTAAACAATGTGATTTTCAGGAGAGTCCTACTGGAGAACTGGCTGACTGCTCATTTCCCACTGGAGGGGAGCCCAGTCATCAAGAAACGTCAAACGCAGATTTCGAAGCTCAATCTGGCGATGCTCACTGTTTTTCTAAAGAAACAGAGGGAAACAACTCAGCAGAGGGTATGCACTAAGAATGCCATTATGTTGGGTTGTTTATCCCAAATGTTTAGCTAAGGCTCTGACTGGAAACACCAATTTCCCTTTGAATAGAATCTCCAGTAAAAAACTCAGGTTTATGAGCTTTTTACTTGCTGGCCAACAGTCAGGGCCACTCTAGCTAAAAGGTGTCATCATCATGTCACTAACTAATGCTTATCAGTGTAGCTCCTGACATGTACTATGTTTTACCATTACACAGATGAAAATTACAAATGGGAAGATGAGGACTCTGTGGAGACCTGTCCACCCTCACTTGACACCATTCCTGATCCCGAGTCCTCACAAACCTCTATCACAAATACACCTGAAGTTCCTAAACCTGTTGCTGTTCCAGTTAACCGTTTCATGGTCTCTCGATTCTCCATCACACATGTATCTGACTCCCACACAGACACAACAAAAGGTATGTAATAAACACCCACCTACACACTTTAGAGTGCTTTGTCATATGCGGTTCTGCGTTCAAAAATCTCTTGTGTCCAACAGGGAATACCGAAGATAACCCAAAACACTGAGTCTCAAAGGAGAGACCAGAGGAGGCGGAGACAGAAAAGCAGCATTATTATATTCAAGATGATATACAGAGTTTTATTTTTATTAGTGTTTGGGACATCTGATTTCAAGAACCTTTACGAGACATTGCCTCATATTGTGGTCAGATACATTATTGATTTGCACAAACCTTTTATTTCTTGACACAAGTGCAATAGCAGTACAAGTGGAAATTTGATTTTAAGAACTACAGAATGTGGACACAAATTTATATAATATAGTTTGGGGTAAAAAAAAATCCTGTTTCTGCAGATCTAACAATTTTGCTTTATGAAGCTGCCGTTCCTTTTTGGAAACAGTTTTTTCTGTTTAAAATGTTTAAAACATAAATGCTATGAAGCCAGGCTTCATAGCTGCTTCTCCCATTGGCTGCCTTTTCACATCCGCTTGGAAACTAGTTCTGGCAACTTTAAGACTGTTATTGATTATTTAATAAAATACAGAAAACAGTACTTGACATTTTCTTCACAGAAAGCCATAAAAGTTTGGGGGTATTTTAAATTGAAATCACATAATATTCACTTTGTGGCACTTTGAGCAAAAATTTAAGCGATTGAAATGTAAATGCCAGTACCTAAGTCACAATTACTAATCTTTTTGGTTTACATTGCACTTTGAGTAGCCTTAGCTACTCTTCATCTTCCCAAACTGGAACAAAATGGCCAAACACAAGATGTTCTGTTTTCATTCACAGTGCCAGCTGCAGGTTTGTTTACTCTTGTTTATTTTTATTTTTTTTTCTTAATAGAATCAGATGGATCGAGAGGTGTTTCCACAGAACTTTGTGGTGTCACTGTAAACATCCTAGTCATAAATGTGGAATGTCACTTGTCATGTTAATTTATCTTTTCTAAGAAAATGACAAAAAAAATGTCTTGTATACAAATGAGCTGTTACACTTTTGGTGAATGCCTGAGCCTGAGGTGAAACCAAGATATTCAGAAAAGGACATATCTGGTATATTGTATGAATATTATATCAACATGTAGCAGGTAGCTTAAGTAGAATTATTAATGCTGTATCAACTGCTGTATTCCCTCCCTTTCTATCCTCCTGTAGCTCCAAGATTCAATGCCTTTCCCTCTCACTTTGCCTTTTAAGTTGTGCAAGTTTAAGAAAATGTTGCCAGTATTTTTGTATGAGCATTTCAAAAATGCAATTCAGGATGAGCGTTTATTGAATTTGCCAAAGAAAATTTGCAAAGCCCATTGGCTTTTAAATGGCAGATGCCTTTGGGGAAGGTGAGGTTGCTCTATGCACCAGAAGTGACATTGTTGCAGTTTCCATTTTTTCCTCAGTAATCGTTGTTGTATTCCCCTCCCCCCACCTCCCCTCCAAAAATATGAATAAATCCAAGTACTTTTTCCCCCTTCTTGTATTTGTGGTATATTTCATTTAGTTTACGTCGCTGGTCTTTTGTGAAACCCAACAATGTGAGAGCACAAAGACGAAGTATGACAACTGTGTAAGTTTAAATTTATTTGACAAGATAATTTAAACACATTTTCTTTACAGTGTAGATATAGTACAAACTGGGAGAGAAGATAGAAATAAAGACAAGGACAGCTATGTTTAAAAATAAAAAAAAGACATTTAATTGTGATGCAAGTGTGATCACATCAGTGGAAATGACTCATTTGTTAAAAACAAACTCATAATTCAAAGCGCCATGCCTTATTGGAAAGCATTGCTGCTCATTCATCCAAACAATATTTCTTTCTTTGATTTGAACCTCTTTAGTCTTCATCTTCACACATTCTAATTTATATAAAACATGTCTGTGTTTTAGATCAGAGTGCCCTGTAATACTGAGAATGAAAGATCTGAAAAGATAATACTGGAGCTTATCTGAATATTTACCACTCCCTCAATGCTGAAAAAAAAGACAGTATTAGGACTTTCCTCAGATTGTGATCATTTACAGAATTAGACATTAATAAAATTAAAATTATAAGGAAAAAATTAGCAATTAAAAAATATTTAATTGCTAAGGGTATTACTGTGAACTTGTAGCTGTACAGAAGCTTGCCCACATATAAAAAAACAAAAACAAAAACTGAAATATTCCCATGAATATTGGCAGGATTAATAAAAAAAACACAAGCAGAACTTCACTGCACATAATTACCCTTAAACCAATTTAATAGAACAATAAGAACATTTTTTTTGTTTACAAAACCAGCAAAGAAGCAGAGAAGGCACAGGAGATTCATAGTCTGGGTGTCCTGCGTCACCACTAACAAATATAATCATCTTAATGACCTAACAGATGCAAAATTGAAGCATAGTGACAAACTGGTCAGTGGCCCTGTCTGTAGCCCAGCTTTCAGATCCCCCTCCTCTTTACATATTAAAGAAAAACTCAGATGAAACTAAGAAGAAAAACTAATATTTTAACAGAAAAGCAGATAAAGGAAAAACTTCCTAGCCTTACCTTATCCAGAACAGCTGTGACCTAAGTAACTTAATAAATCTATAAACCATCACCTTTAAAAGTTCAGGCAGAGACATTTAATTGTGGTTAAAGCTGTTGGTTTCTAAGAAGTTCAAAGAAAATTGTCAATAAAAGAAGAAACCAAATTTGAGCTTGAGCAAGCCGTATGTTGAGACGATCCCACCTCTGGGCCCTCTTGTGGTAAATATAAAACATGCAAGTCATGGCTACTTTTCTCCTCTCATAGAATAGGAACCCATCAGTGGAAAGAAGGCGGCGGCAGGTTGCTAGTAGTAGATGGGTGCAGACCGATCGTCAGAGAAGGAGGGACGGAGGAAGAGCTCGAGGGACCGGTCGCTGCAGAGAGATGAGGGAGGAGACAAGGAACATTCAGAGTTATTAGTCAACACGATCCCAATTTTATCTACACACACAAACGGAAACATGGTTAGACGTTTTAACCACACCCAAGGATAGTTTACTTTTACTGTCTAAGAGTGATCAAAAAAAAGTTGCTGTTTTGTGAGATCAAGCATGAGATGAAAAACTTTTCAAACATTATTAATGAAAAACAGTTTGCAATACAGAAGTGGAAAAATGTCTTGGCATCCTAATTAAATGTGTGTAAAAAGCACCCAATCCGACTTTTAATTTCAGCACATTTATCAAGTTGGGGGAAAATTATCAGGTGTAGATTTTGAATGTTTTTTAGCAAAATCGGAAATGGAAAAAATTGGTATTTCTGCTGTGATTACTTTTGACAAACTAATTTTGTTAGTGGAACAGCACTAGGTCTTCAACTGTAAGATTTTGCAAGGTTGGAGCATGAAGAGGGATCTTTTAACCACTCCTCCTTGGTGCTCTCTTTCCTATTTTTCTTTTCAGCTGGAAGCCATGGATGACATGGAGAGCTATAACAGGAAAAATTTGGGTTTAACAATTTGTGTAATTTAGACAAATGTTCAAGATCATAATCCATGCCATCTTAAGTTTAGAAATAAAGTCAACTAACTTCCAGTTTGAAGAAGTGATTATGGCATTCCACTAAAAGTTCTTGGTGTTAGGCCCACAACATTACTAATCCTTCATGTTTAACAGTGTTTATCAAATATTTTTCCACATACCACTTGTTGGCTGTTGAGAAGGGACTTTATGAAGGTATTTATGAATTCTACATATATACTTAGTTCCATTATGAGTAAATAACAGTTTCTATGCATCATGAGCATAAATGCAACATCTACATGTCATTCTGTTTTTTTCATGTTAAAAGGACTGACTGACCATTGGTAAATTAAATTACAATGCTCTGAGTGGCCTCCCAAGTGGTCAGATAGTGTTTAGCCTAATAAATCAGAATATAGGTCAAGCCGTCAATTTCAAGCATAAATTATTCTGAGGAGAATGAACAGTCTTCATAAAACAGCACGAGATTAAGAATTATTATTGGGTCAATGCTGCAATGTCAGAGTCGCAGTTAGTACGATTCCGTACAACTACCTAATGAATCTTATTTGGACATGTTCAAATAAATCTTTGTCAAAATAAAACTCAAGAATGTTTTCTTTCATTTATTTTAAATGTATTGTTAAAGTTATTAAGAATTGTACACCTGGTGATTTAGTAAATAATGATTTTAAGATTCCCCCCCCCAATGCAAATGTAATAAAATTAAAGCTTGGACTTTTCCTGAGAGATAAGATATACATGAATGCATTTTACCCATTCTTATCAGTTGTACCAACACATTTGTCAGAGTCTGTATGTAGGCATGCATGGTTAGTGTCTTATCTGGATGATATTGGGTTATGGAAAGAAAGAAGAAAAAAATAGCCCAACCCATGGCCTGCCACAGTGCCAGATTGCCAAAACCAAAAAGACCAGTATTTTCCAATATCCTATTCCAGCAGACGATTAGCAAATAGAGATGAGACCAAGCATTCATAAGAGAAGTAAAACAAAGGTGATTAGTTTATTGAAAGGCGATGGAGACTGAGGGACTTACGGCGGTCCTGTTCCCTCAGAACCGGGACAATTCTGGACCCAAACTGGAAGGTAAAGAGAACCTTGGGGTTTGAATGGTTCATACCTCAAATCATGCATGGAACAACAACTTGTAAGGACACTTGTTAGTCTGATGCAAGACAAACATACTGTACGTTGGTAAGATTTAAATGAAAAACGCATATCAGGAGTGCAACACTTCATGCTCTACATGCCGTCTCAATTCAACACAACCTCAATGGACACAGATTTTACCACGAATGGACCAAAATCAACTGCGAAAAACGAGTCATTTCTTTAAACCAAGTACAACTCTCACAAGAAAAATTCAAAAAACCAAGGAATGTGTGCAGGCAGGAAAAGTTCAGTTCCCCACAATACGAATGCTGAAACACAACACCACCTTCACTTACTTCTTCTTTTTCCCCACATGGACAGAAGGCAGTGCAGATGTAATATGGTTGCTGGGAGGAGGCAGGGATGAAACATGCATGGGACACAGCCGTGACGGAACTACTCACAAAATGTTACTTTTTAGAATGGAAAAGAAAAAAAAAAAGCATAAAGAAACACTGAAACAAGGAAAATGCCTCGTCAGTGGCAGAACAGATTCCTCGTCAGACCAGAACAGTTTATTAATATATAGAGATGTGTTTTATTTAGAATACCTTTGTAAAAAGTCACCATACATTCAAGGTCAATTTTTAGTGTCACATTTTTCTGGTTTCCCCCTCCACGGCATGCATAAGATAAACACTTCAGCTCATCAGTATGTTTACCATTTTTTCTGGAAATATGTTACAAGGACAGTGTTTATTATTACTGTTTTTTTTCCTTTAAAAGAAAAGACCAAAACTGCACAGCCACTCAAGGAATACAATCAGAAAAAAAAAAAAAAAACAGGGAAAATTGCAGAAAGCTGTGTTGATAAGTAAATCTCAAGTTATTCACAGCTGTAATTTAAGAATAGTCAACAAAAAAGTTCACTGATACAGCTTTAAGTGGGAAAAAAAAGAAACAGTATTTTAATTTAACCAAGACATCTGGCAGTAAGGAAGCCAGGAATGCAAAAAAAGCAAAGAAATAAACAAGTATGCCTGAGGTTATGAAATTTAATCAAGCACACATTTATTTTAGACGGACTGGGAAGAAAACAAAATAATTTATATGTTTGTGTTTATTCAAAAAAAAAAAAAAAAAAAAGCAAAGTAAGGCAGATATGACACCCTCTGGACAGAAAGTTCTAGCACTGACACAAGGAAGCACAGCAGGACCTGTGGCAGTTCTCAAAACAGAAACACAGCAAGCTGCTGGACAGCGTTTGTTCAAACAAAGCTTTTTCAGCCTGTTTTTTGGTGGGAACTCAACAGTATTGGGGCCCCATGGTGCTTTAAAAAAGGCCATTCAGTCAGTGGCTTTAAGTACAACAACATTGAAGACTTTTGGCACTTGAACAGTACATGAACATGTCTTTCAGTTTCTGACAAAATGACACAACCATGTACATGCATGAAAGACGAGCAGTAGCAAAGGCAGTCTCTTGAGAGAACAATCCGAGATGTGCGGACTGTGATCAGAGAGTGTTCAGAGTCCGTATCGCTGCATGCCGAGCAGGTAGGCCCCGCTCGGGATCTCACGCTCAACGCAATCCTCCACCCACCAGCCGCTACTGTCCACACCAACGCCAGAAGCAGCAGCAGAACCCAGGACGGACAGGAGTAGGAAAAGGAGGGACCCGGGGAGGAAGAGAGGACAGAAAGGAGGGATGAAATTGGCCTCTTCCATTCGGAGAAGGGGTGTGAGTGGAGGCAGAGGTGCAGATAAGTGGACAGGAAGGGGAGGGGAAGAGGAAGGAAAAGATGGGGAAGGAGGAGGTGGAGGAGGCCCCTGTGCTATCCGGAGCTGTCTGTGTCTGTCTGTATGTCTGTTCTCACACAGTCGAAATCAATTTGCCATCAGGACTGTCACTGTGGAACAAAGAGAGAAGGAAGCTTGCCAGGTCGGACACACTCAGAGAGAAATGGAGAGAGACAAGACAGGCACAAGGAGGCATAATGGCGTTCAGAAGTAATGTAGATGGGGGTTCAGGAAATCTGTTGTTGACCCCACCTACAAAACTCCCAAGCACACCTGCCAAAATCATGAAAGACTGGAGCTTCAAATCCATCAACACCCCTAAACAGAAATCAAAATCATTCCCCAAATCAAACTTTTACAGTTTATGTTTGCTTCTATGACACAAAACAGTGACACAAGAAAGGAGCTGCTGTTGATGAGGAAATTACAAAGTGATCTCCATAGCTGGAGGGATGTAATATTCATCTGTGAGGGTAAATACACCCTGGAAGATGGTAATACTGGTACAGAATAAATAAACACACATTTAGAGCAGACAGGGTTGTGAAAAGCAGCTAAACGTTTGGTGCCAAAAGGCTCCAGGCAGGAATGGCTGAGATGATGTCAGCATGACTTATACTGTCACAACACGTACGTCATAAACACCTGCACAATTACACATCCATCTCAGGACACTGTTCTCTCTCTTAAGCCCACACCACCCAACACACATTTATATACATGTATAAGAAGGATGTGCTGGCTGATTAGACAGAAACAAGCACTCGAGATTCTAACTGTTATCCTAAAACAAACCTAAAGTGTATCAAGAACTTGATATGAATAAACTTCAAATTGTCTTGCCGAACAGCTTTAGGACCATAAACTGGTAAATTGATCCTGCCTGAATGTATTCAGTAAAGTAGATTTTTATTTTTATTTTTTGTAACACTGGAAAGAGATAAAAATCTAAGAACAAAAAAAAAAAACTATCCAATTTCAAAAGGTGTTTTATATTCAGTTTTGATTTTCTTATAACCATAAGAAGAAATACCAGTTGTTTCTTGTTGCTACTGATTGAATATTTTCTACCAAATAAAAAAAAAAAATGTTGTCCACCCCAATTTTCATATTATGATATAAAATGTATTTTAAGTAAAAATACTGATTTTCTGACATATAGTCATCTTGAAAGTAAAATACAAAAAATGGCCTTGAAACCAGATAAGAGTCACGGTTCCTCCAACATATATTTACACACGTTAAAGAAAAACACAAAAGTTTCCTGTCAAAAAGAAAGACTTACAAATCTTTATTACTAGAAAATCTAAATAGTGGTGCTGAAATTACAAACGCTCCTTTGCGTTTCTTGCAGGGAAACACGTCCAGCTGTTTTTGCAGGCTCTATTGTCTGTTTCATAGCTACTCACAATGGGCAATCACATGACAATGGTGCAAATCAACTGCACAAATGAAATACTAATAAATTCTAAGATGTGTAGAATTTTTTATGACACAGTAATCATATTTTGCTGATTAACTTTATTCCTGCTTGGAAATTTATGAAACTAGCATTTAACTGGAACAATATGATTTATGTAAAGCAGTTGTTCCTTCCATAATCTATTTACCATAACTCAAAATCACTCATGTATTATCTACTTAAAAAAAAATAAAGCACTGAGTATAAATTCATGGGAATGCAAGATGGGTTACATACCTTGTGGCAAAGCGGCTGTCATAATCCTCAATGGCAGGCTGGAAATTAAAAGGAATTATTCTTTTATTCTGGTAAAGCCCTGTTGTTTTAAAATACAGACACTAGGTGGCAGCAAAAAACTATGCAGAAGTCTAACTTTTCACATACTGCAGGATTACTCATAACCAATTATGCAACAAAGCCTTAACTCAGATGGAGGCTGCAAATTAAGCACACAAGTGCAACAATCGTACAATCTGCACATTTCGTGGATGCTACGTTTAGTAATACCTGTGGAGCGAACCCAGCCATGCTGTAGGGCCGTGGGCGGGTCTGTGCTAAGCTCTGCGCCAACAGTCGGGCAGTTAGGCCGTAGTCAGGTGTGGGCAGTGATGCGTCGCTCTCCAGCAAGTTCCCAGTGCTGCTGCTTTTACCATGATGGAGACTGGAACTGCAAAAAGACATCAGCCTTAAGACTTTAACTCATTTGAGCTTTTAAAACCGTTCATGCAAGAAGCAGGACATACTTCACTTTGAGCTTGTCGCCATCACTTTCAGGGAGCACACGTGTGTAGGAGAATGGGAACCAGCCACGCCTGGTGAAAATGAAATTATTTCAAATATATGACACACATTAATAAATAGATAAATCCTTCAAAATATATTTTTACAATTCATAAATTATTAAAAAAATGAAATATGTTTTTATAGTATGTGTTGAGAGAAAATGGACTAGACATACATCTTGTTCTTCTCATTTTCTCCATAGTGCCAGCCATCACGAGCCTCAGGCACTAGCAGGGTGATGACATCTCCCTCGGAGAAGCTTAGCAGGGTACTGTTGTCGCCTGCGGCATGGGAGAAGATGGCCTGGACGCGTGAGCGCCCATTCTTTTCCAGTCCGGCTGCCATGGAACTGGACCTGGGCAGAGTCCGTGTCTCTCCTGAGGAAAGTTGAATTTTAAATAAAGCAGGATTGGTGAGTAGACAGCTACCACATGCTGCATGACAATCTATTAACACATTTCAATAATTTAAAAAAAAGAAAGAAAAATTTGGTAGTCAAATATTTTTGTGACGGTTTTGCTTAATTTTCACAGATCGATGACAGCATGATACAGTCCAAGGTGTGTCCATGGCAGCTTACCCACTGGGTTTTTATTCTTGGCAGGAGCAGGCCTACGCACAGGGAGGGTGTTGGAGTAGACGTCGCTGACCTGTCTCTGGGGCTGGACCTGGGACTGGCCCGTTGCCTGAGTCTGAGGGGATGCTGGCCTAACTTGAGACACAGACATTGAACCCCCATCTGTCCAGTATTCCTCACCGTGGACCCCTGTTGTCCCATTGACCATCGACACGCCATCTGGGCCCATCAGCCTCTGGAGCAAGTGGGAAAAATAAAATCAGAAGAATTCTGACAATATTTCGATTTTAAATCACAGTAATCACAGATTCATTGCACCAATAAAAACAGAAAGAATGACTTAAGGTGTTAATGTGGCTAAGTTAAAGTCAGAGCTGTTCAGACAGATAAAATATCAGCCATTCATTTTCTCACCGCTGGGTGTCCGAGGCCGCTCCCCATAAAAACAGCCAGCTCTGGGGGAACAGGAAGAGGCTGAGCCCCTGGTATGGGGTCTGAGATGACCAGATTGGATTTGGAGGAGTGCAGGGGACTTGTGCCTCCAAGAGCAGCAGAACCCATCTGCTGGGCCAGCAGCATGGCTCTGTCTGGCAGTTTGTTGGGATCTGAGCAGGCCTGCTGCCACACTGGGATCTTCTGGGTCAAAAGGTCTTTTCCCTGAGAGAACACAGACAAGGACGTGCAAACAAATACATAAAAAAAAGCAAGATTAGAAGAAGATAGGCTCAATGTAAATACTGGAAAAGGCATTTTTATTCAGTACTATCCTTCCATGTCCAGTCCATATAAATGTTTCTTTGTGTGTATCCTTGACCACTGCCCTTCGTGCAGCTTTGATGATGTTCTGCGTGGGTAAAGCAGACCATCACACAACCAAGCTGCCCACTGCAGTATTTCCCTGCCTGTGGACACAGCTATTCCTTTCACTAGTACAGAAATACAGTTTAATGTTTAACAGAAAAGAGTATATGTAAATAACACACACAAGCACAAAATGGGCTTTGTGCATACATACAATGAGCTTAAACGCCCATTTCCCCGTAACACAGATATCTTGCACATAAGAAACTCTCTGGGAGCGTGTTCATGAGTTTGGTGAAGGTGAACACTTCCCACACACACCCCCATGCTGATTAATGACTAGACTTCATATTGGGAGAGGGGGGGGGGGATGTGGTCGACACACACAGTCCTCCTGCAGCCACATCTTCAGGCTGGCAGCTCTCACCCACCCATAATCCCAGGTGACTGATGCACTCCATTACCCATGGATTTGAAATGGCTGAGGAACAGAGAAGCATGCACACCCACACAAGAATACATATGTAAATGAATTGCATTCTTCTTCAACACCACCTTGTTTTTCTGGATCGTAAAATGAGGAAGTAAATTTGTTAGAATTTCAGTGCTCTTTGCTTCAAATATCAGCATTAATGTAAAAATGATAAACAGGGATGAAAATAATGGGTGTGTACAAGTAGATTTAGTCGAGTTCATAAGATAGTCAGTTTTCAGTCTAAATAGTCTCAAAAAAACCATTCAAAACAAACACAATCTTTATTGTATTTTATAGGGACTTTATGTAATTAAAAGTACTTCATAACTGACTACTGGAAGTTTATATGGCTTTCACAATTTCCTGGCCAAACCAATATTGTAGCTCTAACTGCAGGTGTAGGGTTGTTGTTGTGCTGGAGGGTGAACCTTTGCCCCACTCTTTTGCAGTTTCTAATAGCTTTCTTGCAGTGTGGCCCTGAATTTAACTCCATCAATCTTCTCCAACTCTGACCAGCTTACCTGTCCCTGTTCAAGAAAAGCATCCCTACAGCAAGATGCTGACACCATCATATTTTGCTGAGAAAAGTGTGCTTAAGGTGACATGCTCTGTTAGATATCTGCCTCAAATAGCATTCTCAAGAGATTTGCTTAACTTCATCTGACCAGTCATCTTGGTGCATGTGTTCTCTATATTCCCTAATTGATGAGTGCAATACTAAAAATATTAATTCTATTTAAACAATAGCTTCCCAACAGGGTAAGAGAGGCAACAGTGGCATAAAAAGGGATAGTGGTTTAAATTGTTTTTGTTGCCTGCTTATTTATCATCCACATGTGTTTGTTCATTTGGATCCCCATTATCCGTTGCCGTAACAATGGCTACTCTTCCTGGGGTCCACATATAACTAAATATTGAATTATTCATTCTATTTGTTCTCAAAGTCATTTTCTAAAGAATTTTACAGGAAAATTAGATGAATAACAGGCAGAAACCTAAATTGTGAATCTCTCCAGTTAACTTAGGTCCCACATTTACAAATAAAATGCTAAAGCCATTAACCACATCGTTCATGTCACTCACAGACCTATCCTTATCAAAACACTCTGCATAATTTGTTCCATTTACCATTTTTAATGATCTCATTTAACATTTTCCACATTCATTGGATGGAAAACAATGGAAAATAGCAACAGTGATGTGTTAATTTCAACCAATGTAGATGAAGGCATCGGCACCTCTGCTTTTAATCTACACTGAAAAATGTGTAAATTATGTGTAGAAAAAGTTCAGAATTTGTTCTTTTCATTTTCTGTCATAAATGACTCACTTCTAAATGGAAAGAAAACTGAATTAAATCAAGATTTAAGGAGCACTTTGACTTACCTTTCCATGGTAGGCGCTGCTGTTTTTGGCCACAGCACACTGTCGGTCCACGAGGAAGCAGTATCTGCGGCGTTCCTCTGACAAGGCCGTCTTGTAGCCCTCAGCTATGAAGGTGTCTAACTCTGTCTGCTTATTGCTAATGGTCTCCACAAACTGAAAGGGAACACACAATAATATGCAGACATTAGCATCGTTTGCTTTTGTATTCAGGTCTTGCTCGTTTATTCTTTAAGCTTTATAGCACTTTGCCCGTAATAGCTGTTTTTTAAAAGGTGCTTAAAAATGGCTTATAAATACATGTATTTGCTCTGACTGTTTTCATTCATTTTGTGAATTTGTTCAGCCAGCTCTTCCAAGCCATTAAACAAACATTTAAAAAGACCAATTTTCTGGTGTGTGGAGGATGCAGACAAGAGGAAATGTCGAAAAATACTGAATAAAGAATAAATTAGAATGTTGTCAAATATCTTTACTTCATTTAAAGTAGCTGCTCATGTCAGAATCTTCAACAGAAATAAACATTTTATTTCTGCATGTCACTTCTCTGTACAGGTTTCACTTTTTGAACTGAATAACTGAGATCAATTAACTTGTCTATATCTCCACATCTGTAGAGATGTGAATTTCTACAGTCTATATCTCTACATTTGTAGAGATAAGTTTGCATATTACCAGGTCAGGTTTAGATTCTGTATTTAAAAATAGGTCAAGTGAGTTTCCATTGATGAATTTATAACCATATGTTAACATGAGTGATCTAGAAGGGCACATCTTTACTTGCAAGGATTTCAGTTGAACTACTCTGTGGTGCGCTTCCATTGTTTGAAGCAAGTTGCAGCAAATCACATGACACATATATTTCCAAATGTTTCGTTTTGTAAATACTGCCTTAAGTGTTGGCATTCACCTTTGATAATATGTTGGGAAATAGCAGATCAGTCTGAGTTTTGAGTCTCAGGGGATAAAACAAAGCAAACATTTCTGTGATGAAGTGTAATAAATATATAAAGGTTTAATCAAAACAAGATTTTTCAATATTTTGATTAAGTTTTTAAATTTAAGGTTTCTTCCTGCTTTTAAAGACAAATTTGTATGTGACCCCAGTCCAAGTGTTGTTTCATTTAGTGACCAGCAGGGCACACTCTTTCCCACTTTTAAGCAACCCAGAGTTAGGTCTTTCATTAGCCAAGTGGTGGTGAGAATCTTATAATTCCAGATGACACTAATTCAACCATTTTGAGTGGAAGATGCTGCTTATTTTTCTCAAAAGAAAGCTGCTTAGTTAAGGTCTTTGGACACTATCAGTCAAATGAAGTGAGATAGATAAAATCATGAATAAGAATAATCATATCTTTGTGCTTTTTCAAACTTTTTATTACATTTCTGTGTCAAAGAAAGCAAAAGTGTGCAACTCTTTGTGTTAAACTTCTACTGGATCGCCTTAGAACACATTATCATGTCCGAGTGATTTCTTTGCTAGACTTAGCACATAGGCTAAAAAATGAGTCCTGGACAGATTCAAGCTGGTTTAATTAATGGTTACAGTTCTTTAATAAATGGTTGGTTAAAACATGAGCATCATGTCAGCAAGAGTGGTTTATATGGCTGGCAAAATTCACTAAGAGGTGGAAAGATGACTTTGATTCCTTCTAATCATCTCTAAGAACAAAAGGATAGTGATTTTGTTGTGGAATGAGTCACAGTCTATGCAGTAGCTGTAAAGATAAAAAAAAAAAAAAGAGTGGGAGAAAGATGGAAGAGCCCATTATGGTAAAGGAAGTTTGGGAAAATACATCTGGATGTAACACTTACACGCATTCGTGAACCGGTTCTTGGAAACATCAGAAGGACCCTTTAAAAGATCACAGTCAAAGCGACTGCCCCTCTGTCTCTCTGGTGGAGTGACCCTTTTCGTATTTGCAGTCTGTGACTCACAAGCTGCTAGCCGCTGAAACACCTCTAACTAGAGCTAATAGGAGAGGCTCAGGCAGTGTGTGCTCGCCTTTTGTCAAATCAACATGGCCCCATTCTCCAGCCATTCAAAAGGTCACGAAAGTAACCCAAGACAATGAGTGCAGTGGGAAAAGCACATGCAGACACCTGGCACCATTATTTCCCAGTGACCTCAAGTTACATCAAGGCAAGAATGACTTGTTCTGCACAGGTTATGGATGGAAATGAAAACTGCTACATGTCAGTGCAGTGTTAACATCCAGGCTTTAAGTAGTCAGTGTTACAAGATTTTCTTTGTATGTCTCATTACGTTGACATATTCAGGATGAAATCCCAACACTTCAGCACTTCATTACTCTGCACTCCCAACACATTTTTCAATAATTACAACCACTGGGATGGAGACCCTCAAAGCATTTAAAAGGTGAAGAATACACCTGGGTTCACAACAACAACACTGCAGAATGCTGTAGTACTGGGAACATTTCAAAGCATCGTCCAGCTCTGTTTTAAGCTACTTAGTGCTTCCATTTTGTTCTGGTGCTACATTAGCACTACTCTTTCGAATAAAAAAAGAAATACACTTGAGACATCTAAATGCAAAAACACCTGGGGTATATTCTCGTTGCTTTAATGCCAGCACCCTAAAAAAACTATACTTTGGATATGCAAGTCTATACATATCACAGATCAGAAACTGTAATATTTTGTGAAGAAAAGTGCAGCTGGTCAAACATCAGTTTTATGATAAAAATTCTTAGCTTGGAGTTCCATCTCTCTCTCCGTTTCATCTTAATAAAATCCTATGCAGCACAAAAGAGTTTATCTTGATAGAATCCTTTTATATAGTTCCTTAGTACTCCTCATTGTCTACATAATGAAATAATTAGCATTTCATCAGACTTTACCTATTGATGGTGCTTTGGGAGTGTTTAAAGGCAAGAAAGATCAGAAGACGAGGAGGGACAGAGACAATCAAAAGTCGATAGTTTCCTTATTGTCGTCTCTTTTCACTGCTAGACTGCACCAAGACACCAACTTGTAAAAAAGCAGTCGCTCTCATCTTCCAAAGCATCACAAATGTGGTGGAGGAGGATGAAATGATGCCCTCATCTCTGCAGCATTTACTCGTCTTTTTCTTGCCCGTCTCCTGCTGATTTTCTATCCGCACAAATTAAACCATCCAATCTGTCACAAGGCTGAACTATTTTTCAAGGTGGACACTTGTAATTGTGAAGCACAGGTCTTGTGGGAGTGCAGGGCTTTCGCTCTCTTATTTGCGAGCTTTGCTTCTTGTGGGCTCAGGAACCAACGAGTTGACTTTTCTCTCACACGCCTACAGCTGTGATATGATCAGTGAAAGTGAGCAGACTGAAAATGAGAAAGGGAGATTGATTTTTCTTCTCTCCTGCAAAGTTGCTGTAAATTATGAGTCCACAATATGATGATCCCTTCACTTTGCACAGATGGGCCTAATTGATCAGTCATGCAGACTCCATCCATAAACTCTAATTTATGTTTAGCATGCAAAGAAGTAAAATGTTATTCTACTTTTCTTCTCTTTTTGGTTTGAGTGATTCGGCTGAAGTGAGCTGTTAGTCTAATAGCTGTTTTAAATTTCTCAGGCATTTGCACTCTAAGAGAGATTCTATTATATTGTAATTTATTATGTTTTAATATTACCATTGGATATTAGGAGAGGAATATTTAAAGGCTTTTTGTATTTTGTAAACTTAATTTAAAGAAAAAAACTAACTATTTACAGATAAAATAAAATTGATGTACATTATTGTTAAGATTACAAAACTGTGGAATAGTGTTGCCCTTCTTGATTCTATGATTTGTTTTGATTCTTTTTTTTTTTTTACTTCTTTTAGTTACCCTTGCATCTATGGTTGTGATGGTACTTGTGTGTGAATTAAATAGCCATGACAACAGAATATGGGGGAAGCAACGGAATAATCCAAGCTGGGGAAGAATCAATACTTAGAGAGTGAACCATTTTAAAAAATTTTTGTTCAAATTAAAATGTAAGATTTATTAGTTTATTATAAGAGCAAACAGAATAAATAAAAATGAGAGCAATCTGCCATTTGACTCAGGGGTGTTGATGAAGGGACATGTCTAAAGGTAGCAGAATAATGGCTCCTGAGGATTGGATTTTGGTACCTGTGCTTTAGTCTGTAGAAGTAAATTAGACATTATTTGTTTAGTTCTTCAATACTTGTGTTTGTTATGAATTTGCTAGTTATTTAAGGAGTAGTGCATAGTAATCAATAAAGCTGATTTTTCTTTTGGATTACTACCCCTTCATTATTCTTTTTTTAATCTTTATTTGAAGGCTTTTATTTACGTACATTGATGCTAAATGCTCTACTTTAAATTCTGAGAAACGCATAGAAGACACATTCTTTTCTTGATATATACAGCCAAGTACTTCCTCACAAGGCAAACAATTTGTTCTTCTGACTGATTTCTAATTGATTATGATACTGAATGACAAAAACCATAAAGAAAAAATGCAACATGGCTTAATGTTGCCATTCTAGAAATGAAAGGATTTATAGATTGGTATTCCCCTATTGGAATATTTTCCAAACAAACAGAGTAAATGAAAATGATGAGGAAAAATCTGCCATTTGACTCAGATGTCAAATATTTCAGGGGAAATATTTTCTCTACAGGACATATACACTCTTACAGTTCCCATGTGTCTCAAGTGTGTGGAATAACAACTGAATAAGTGTACACATTATAAAATTAATGCATAAAAAGAACTTAATGAAACAAATTGAAATTAAGAACTCTGCAAATAATTACACTTAAAAGGCTATTCAATCATAAGAAGAAAGAAAAGCACCATTGAAACAAAGAGGTTTCATGGTGCATGTTGAATCTCTGCTCTTTACAGATTTACTGATTCTGGGGCCGCAATCAATGCTCCCACTTCAAGCTGTGCTTCATGCTTGACCGCACTGTTGAGCGCATTCTGAGGCTTGATGTCTTATGATGATACTTAATGCATCATCTCTTCAAGACAGACCTGACAATGGAACAAACATGATGTGACAATTGAGTCAGATCAATCCAGCGCTTCCACACCACTGAAGACAAGATGGTAGTGGATGTGTGTGCAACCGTGTTTGTGACAGCATGAAAACTGAGTGGACAGAGTAAAGAACATTTGGAAAAACTTTTGGAAAGTTTGTATCTGAAAGATACGCTTTACCTGACTGATGACTGCACTTCACAGCAAGGCCACTAGTGGCTCAGTAACTCTGCGAGCCATGACCTGTTGGTCTGACATCTGTTCCCCGATCCTTTAAAGCAATCTAAATCCCTCCTTCCCAGGTAATGTATTGACCTTTCCTGTCCTCGCATATGGCTTTTCTCCCCTGCTTTCCCTCTTGCTACAAGACTAAACAAGGAAGCAACAAGAAAAAATCACAAGCGATGATGTCTGGTGCAGAGGAATGTTGTCAGGGTTGTTTTTTGTCCATGCAGCAGCTGAACCCTTTCTCCTGTCATGTGCGTGATTGGGTGAAGGAAAAAATAAATGTGACATTATTCATTAAGCAAGGTCACACAGTTAAATGTTCACTTCAATCAACATTTGTTGCATATTCAACAATCCAGCGCAGGTTGCCTTGTCATGCATAAAGTTTGTTGAATTGTTGCAAATTGTTGTCTGACAGTATAAATTATGTTTTAACATTCATCAGAAGGTCCAAACATCTTTGTAGAACACATAACACACAAAGGAGCAAACTGTGCAGACATAATTTCTCAATTATGTGTTGATGTATAAAACAGGTTTATTTTTTGTTGTGTATGTAGACACTGTTAAAATTAATTGGCTCAACCGTCAGTACTTCAGTTACTGTAGCTTGTTTTTCCCCTGCTGCCTGGATGAGTGTCAGTGTTTCTGCTTATATGTGTGCAAATGTAATAAAGGTTTCCCAGGGCACAAAATTCATAATCAAACCTTCACCATTTGCCTTCCCACTCAGGACACCATGTCGCCTCTGCCTCTGCCCCCATCTTGGCTGCATTCTCTTTACTTAAAAAGAATATTAAAGTCCTTTTCACTGTTGTTCATAAACCTTGAATCTAATTCTCCCCCACATCAATGCAAATTGCAGAAATTAGAACAAACTGACCTGAGAGTGCATGTCATTTTCATTGATGTTAGAGATTTACCACCATCTTAGCCATTTCTTCTTCTCAACATGAACAGCATACATTTTTAATTAAAATGTTAAGTTTAGAGTTTCATACTTTCACACAATTTTGTGAAACTGTATGAAAGGGAATTAATCTGAGCTGGAACTCAGCAGGGGGCTCACCTGCATCTCCTTTTCTCCATACTTTGAAGGGTTCTTACTGCCTTGACTCTTCCTTCGAAGCTTCTTCAGTTCGCCCTGGCATTTTTCCAGACTCTCCCCTTTGCTCTTGTGTTCCAGCTGGTATTTTTTCAAGGCAGCCTAAGTAGAGCATCAAGAAATAAAAATAACATGAAATCACACCTCTTCCAAAGTCAAATCTTTTTAAAAGTTGTAACCAAAGAGACATAAGGGATAAGTTGATATGTTTTAGAGGGAAGTTTTCAGGCAAACATATTAAATAAATACACATTAAATCTGTCAGTATATCGTGACAGTAAAACGCAATAGGTAATCTGTGGAAAAAAAACAAAAACAAAAAAACATGCAGCACCTCTGCTTCCTGTGCAATGCCACTCGGAAAAAAATCTGACTTCTAGCACAATCTGGGCTCTCTCCCCTTAACTTGGATTGTTTCTGATAGATTTCTGACAAGGTGTCAATCGGCAAACAGAAGGAGAACTTGTGACCGATGACATTAATTTTCGGTGCCGGTTTAGTTTCGGTGTAGTTTTAGCAAAGGCAGCAGAGGAAGTAAATGAAGCTGTTGACAAATGAGTAAAATGTAAATCTCAGCACAGTCCAAGTCTCCAGGAAGCAATTGTTTCTCAACAGCCAAGAGCCCAGACGCTCTCAGCTGGTATGGAGCAAAGTGCAGTACAAGCGGCTGGTTTTTACCCAGCTAGGACCTACTGCCATTGGAAGAATAACATCCCTCCTGGTCAGAAACGACCAATTAAAGCCAGAAGGAAGGGTTTACCTGTTTCAATTATGCTTTTATACTCTATTTTATAGAGTGATGGGTACAAATTTCACCCGCAGAATGTATAGTATATATATGAAATTGGATTGGAAGGTGGTTCTATGAGGTACTGATATGCACAAAAGTTTCATTTGAAAAAATGAAAAAATTTTCTGTCATATACCTTCTGTGGTTGGGTTTCTTTTTATTGAGAACCAAGAGAAAGTGAGAAGATTTCTCTGATTATTTTCTCACAGAGACTGTAACATCTGGTGTGACAACCATACCACCTATCCCCTTGTAGTGGGCAATGTCCACGACATAAGCATCCAGTCTCATGAAAAACCCACAAAGCTCTCCTACTGGTTGTGATGCTCTCTATTATATATATAGAGGCATCAGTTTGCGGTGACCTTCACTCTCCGTTTCGACTGACTGTTAGTCACTGTCAACCGCTCCACTCATGATGTCACCACTCCAGTCCCCTGGTGCTTGCTAGACCGGCCAGCTCCTTGAAAACAAACTATTCACTTAGCCCTCATTGGTCTAGATGTCCACCAAACTCAAACTGAATTATGTACTTCTTGTTGATGACTTTTTTATTTACTAGATAAAAGAAAATAAGAAAAACACTTTTCCTCCTATTTTAAACTGACATTTCAGCCCAACATAGAGGTATACATTTGCTTACTTTTAACAGGAACCAAAAGATTTAGTGGGAAATTTCCAGAGGCAGACAGTATTCCCTTTGAGGTCTGGTGTCCCCGCCCTTCTGAATCAAAGCATTTAAATATTAAACAATTATTGTTCTGGCTGACAAGCCCGCATTATCATTATGTGGCAAAGAGGGTGCATGTTGGGATCCTTTCATCTCTTGTTACATTCAAAAAGGCTAAGATATTGCTTTCATGATTAAAGAAAGTGCTGAAAACATTTGGTTCCTAAACTCCAAGTCCTCTTAATCTCCTATGGGTTTTGTTTTGAAATCAACAACGCCTGTGATGGTATCTCTGTGAGCATGATTTTCATCAAATACGAACAATCAGATGTCAGTGATGGCCTGGAACAAACAATGACAGGATTGTCAACAAAGACTTAATGAGCTCCTGATTTGTTTAATTTCGATGGTTTGGTTTGTTGGACTGTTGATTTAATAATAATAAAAAAAAACAACAACTTTGTTTCCTTGGCCTTATCAGCTCTGTTGCTATAGTAACAACGTGTGGTGTGAGAAAGCTCGTGTGGTCTCATTTTGAAAAATTGGAAGAGAAAAGCTTGTGAACGGGGGTTCAACACCCGCTTTTGCATACCGCATGGAAATGAGCACATATGCAGGTATTCTCGAGGTACTCTGAAAAAGGAACATAGAAAGAGCCTGTCTTGTCGCACACCTGCAGAAAGACATGAAGTGTTTGCTCTTCATTGCAGAGAATTTTTAAATAATCACAGATTTGTTCAATACATTTCCACAGAATGGACCAAATGAGGTCTTTGGACGTTTATCAGCTTTCTAAAGCAACAACAATAAAAATTAATGAGTCATCTGCTCATTTTCTCCTGTTGTTTGAGGTAAAGTGATACAGCCAACACAGGCTGCCTCACTGCTGACATTCAGGATTCATCTCCCAGAAACTAAGACTTGTGCTGGAAAAAATAAAATAAAATCTTAGCTGAAAAGAGTAGAATTAAATACCTATTGTGAAAAAAAATATTCTGTCAGCTGGGTCTTATTGCATAAAAAAAACAAACATGCCTTTTTTCCCCCCTCTCCATTGTTCCTTGTACTGAAAAAGCAAACCCCAGTCAAGTTTGGTCCAGGTACAAAATATAACAGTTATTGGTAAAATATCCTCTGCTTAGAAACAGAGGGGTCAGCTGTTTGTTCATGGCCATTCAGTTTCATGTGATCTAAAATCTTGTGAAAGCCATGTGGAACAAAGAATGCAGACGATGAATTTTACTAGGACTTTATGTGAAACCAATGCAAAGTAGCCCATAAATGTGAATTGAAAATTCTACTTTATTATGTTCTATTTTATGGGAGTGTTTCTGCATTTATTAAAATGTCATGTCAATTTTGATTGTTATAATTGGAGTTTTTATCGATCTCAACTAAATCAATTACCATCACAAATGTTTCTCTTTAGCAGTTCTAGTGTTAAATCATCTAATGAGCAAACAGAGTTCACCTATGTGAAATATGATGTTGGCATAACACCAGCTGTTCTGTGATGGGCTCACTTGCTTGTTAGAGAACATTAGTGAACAAATAGAACCACAAAGAACACTCCAGGCAGGACAGGGATAAAGTTGTGCAGAAGATTAAATTATTATTATTAGGTCCCAAAAGAAATAAACTAAGCTTTAAACATCTTGTGCAACAATGTCCAACACATCACACAGAAATGGAAACAATACGGAAACTGGTTCTGCAAGCTATTAACTCAGGGCAGATGAAAGCAAGTGTGCACCAAGTTTTTCTTTTTATAAAAAAAAAAAAAAAAAAAGAAAGCATCTGTCAGTCCCTCCAACTTGACAAATATGCACTATTTTATCTTTGGCCTTTCACATAATATCCTAAAAAGTATATCAAAGGTTGTGGTGGTAACATGAAAAATGTGAAAAAAAAAGAGTTTGCTGTTATGAATACTTTTTCAAACGCTCTCCAAGTATTTATTTGCATAAAATGAATTAAAGAAATTTATGCAAACAAGCAAAACCCATCTGGTGTGTCAGAGGGTGCAATGGGTTTGCCCTAGGATGAGAAGCAATGTGATTACTTCATTTTTGTCTGTTGAATACAAATTAAATTTTAAAATTGCATAAGCAAGGAGCTGTGAGCTAATGCAGCTCATGACAGGATTCTTCCAACAATACATCGTAAAAATGAAAATGTTATCCCATCCCCCAAAACAACGCACAACAGTATTGCTGTACACTTCGGCTGCTACCCACTCATTCTAAAGATATCACAAGTAGACCCACTCCGCAGCACTTACACACACTCCATGAGGGGCTTATTATAATCAGTGTACCCCCAATAGCTTAGTAGACATTAAATACTGCAGAAGTAGACTTAAAACCCAAACTTAAGATAAACAGCGTTGCCTGCAAATCTATTATCACTTCATTTGAATTAGGCATTGTCTGCACCACCGGTACAACATTGCATGGCTTTCTAAAAATAAACTACTGCAGTGTACGTTTTAGCACCAATCTGATTTAGGAAACCAAGCGACAAATTCTGATACTCACAGTCAAGTACCGAGCATCTAGATCCACCTTCTTCTCAAGCTCAGAGAGCAGCTCATTATGGAAGCATTTCAGCTGAGGAAGAAAACAACAAATGATTAAATAAACCGTTAACAATGCTTAGAAAATCCTTAATACAATCTGTGGTTTATAGGTTTTTAAACGGTATAGGCAGCAGTGATTGTTACGTAAGTGTAGATAGAAATCTTTGAGTAAATAAAAATATTTTCCTCTTTCAGGTGTGGAGCTTAGATCAGCCAGTTGGCATGCTAAAGCAGAATAGCATACAAGCAGTAAATTTAACAAATTTTCAGTTTTTGTTCAACCTGGAATAATATAAAAGTAAAATGTTAAAATTACATACATAAAACATGTATATGTGAAAATATTTTGCAATTATTTCACAATTAAATTTTTTTTTTTACAAATTTATGGATGCATTTTTGTCCTCATGTCCACCCTTCAAAGACCATTCATTTTTATGGATGTACTGGAAGTTAAATTAATAAATGGATATCAGCTAATCTTCTTTGTTTCTATGCTGTGATATTATTTCTGATGTTTTCTTGTAGATGATGTATGGTGGACAGTCCTGTTCAAGGTGTTTGAAGTGATAGAAAGTCTGCAGCATTAATTGAAACAGAATTTCCATCCCACATTAAATATTTGTCATTTTATAATATCAGTTTGAGTTGAGAGTTATTCACCAAAGAGCTCAGGTATTGATTTATGTTATGAATAACATTAACAAACTTAACTGCATGTCTCACTACATGTCCTTGTTCTTCTGTTTATATATTTGTTCTTAAAGCATTCCAATAAATGAAGTCATTGTTAAAACACACAATTGCTTGAAATACCAACCATTTCCTCTAGCTGCACTTGGATCTGTCTGTGGACCTCAGCCATCTGGAACAGAACGTCCCCTTCACACAAAGAAACAGAGACATGGAGAAAATGCATAAACACCTTTAAATATGAACAGAAAAAGGAATGAGGAAGAAACTAGGAGAAAAACATATATATCTAAAAGAAACCAAGAGAGAAACAGAAACCCCAGCGTGCAAAGTCCGTGCACAAACACAAGCTACAAACATACACAACAAGAGACTTAACTGGGGCAATGAGCAACACAATGGAGGCTTGTTACAAGATGAAAGAGACTGAAACAACTTCATGTACAACTGAATAAATTTTTTTTTTTAAAGGAGACAAGCTGGATATTAAAGCTTGTGCTTTTCTAAAGACATCAAGATGTTTTTTGGACTGTTAACATAAAAAATGTTGTAGCCTGTGAAAATAAATCAAATGAAATACTAAATAATAAAGGGTTCATGCAGCTAGTGTTATCTTTTTGTATACCTACAGTCTCCCTCTTCTGAAATTGCAGTGCATTGTCAAGAAAAACAAGAAGCACATTGAGCAAAGGACACATACAAAACAGAGACCTTGTGGATAGACAGCAATAAATCCAAATGTACAGACAAAAGATGAGGCTGACATTTCCTTAGCAGAAGACCCAAAACCTCTTTGACATTGCCTTAAATTTTAAAGTGTGTGTATAAAGCCTTTAAAGGTGAAGATGAAAAGTTCAGAGTCTTCATAATGATGTAGCCTTAAATAAATGAGTGGCATGTCAAACTTTTTTTTAGTCTTGAAAGTCTTATCATTTCATCATATCTATGCAATTTCATACCATCATTTTACCTTCAGCCATTCTATTTAGGGGGTTACATTAAAAATGTCCCTGCCAAAGTAAAAATATATGTCACTTTATGTCAGTATCCATTCTGAAAAAGGATCATTATAGACCTTAGCAGAAACTGCAAGCTTACTCTTTATGTCAAAAAATTATTCTGGCTCATTTCCTGCTGTGTCTTCTTGTGAACGATGACCTATTAAGAGCATATGTCAGCTCATCTCGCAGAGCTTTGTAAGTAAAGTCAGAACTCTTGCAGAAGAGGTTTCAGTACAAACTTTAATTCTGCAACAGAAGGCTTTGGATTGGTCTCCATGTCAGCAGACGGCAAGAGGAGGAGGAGAACAGAGGACACTGAAGCGACAAGGATGAAGGGACTTTAAAAATACAGGGAAGTATGACTTTTTTTTTCTTTTTTTTTTACTTTCAGCAATACAAAGAAACAAAATGCAATATTTAGAAAATGACATATATTTGGCATTTAGAGCTACACATTAAATCAAAAATTATCATCATTGCAATATCAGTGTGAAATAATCATATGACAAAGGATTGTTTGGAGTGGAATAATTGTTGGCTAAAATATTCCAAGTGGTATGAACTTGCATTTTGTCTTCTCATGCAATGTTAAGTCATTTGGACTGCAGCTTGTGGCAGAAGAGGCTCATATCCAACACATGCCCAACATGCAGAAAGTCACAAAGTGATGGAAGCATTGATGAGAACAGGAGGAAAGAAAAAATATAGCAGTGATGTGCAGTCAGGGGAGGCGTCATGGAAGAATAATATAATGATAAGATAATTTATATTGCTATTTTCATCATGTGTTTTGTACTGTGAAGTATTTCTTTTTCATTTAGCTTCACCAATTTTGATTTTTTTCCTTCAAAATCGCTGAATTTTTGCATTTTCCCCATTCAAATGTTTGTTGTCACCAACTTTGTGTGTAACGTGTTTCTTGTGCTGAGGAGCGATCAGGAACGGCAGAGAACAGACTCGAGGTGAGGCAGGCAGTTTTCTTGCCCCATGGCAGGGGGAGCTCATGATCCCAGACATTGTGACTCCGCATCTGCAGAGTAAGAGCTGTCACTTATTTCACAGTAAATAGATGAAGCTACACGCAACGAGTCTACGTGGAGCTTGGCCGATACAGAGCGCGAAAAAAAAGTGGTTTTGAGTTGTACTTCAACGGGTTTTCCCTTTGCTCTGCAGCACAGCACTAAAATAATAACATCTATATTTCCAAGTTTCATTGAGTTAACGGAATGATTCTACCATTGCAGCACGGCTGTGGATGGCATGTGAAAGTATAATCTTTTTGCCCTTCAATGTTGTCCACATGCACGAAATTTCCATATGTAAACAATAACATGCAAGGGGTCTTATGACCAGCCATGAACCTCACTGCACGTCACTGAAATATAGGCGCGTATTATGACTGATATTGTTAATACTGTTGGTATTTTACAGATGCACTTGAGGTCAGCTACTAACCTTAGTTATGAAACAGCATTGTTAACTTAGTCACAGTACCATATATAGTCAGCCATGCTTTTCTTGATCTACATTTATGTATCCACCAATAAATAACATGGTGCCTGAAATGCTTTTTCTCACTTGGAAGAAAAAAAAAAAAAAAGATTATCCGGTCCATGTTCTTTATTGCATGGGTGCTGATTTTAAAACTTAATTTTCTATTAGAATCACAACTATGTAGGAAGGAGAACCTGCTGATTAATTCCCTGTTTTATGCCTTGTAGTGTTTAGAGACAGCATGGCAGGGAGTTAGAATCAGTCAAAATTGGATCCAAGGTCAGATTACAAAGACAAATGAAGATCTGTATCAACTGGGAAAAACCTGATCAATGCATTTCTAATCATTTTACATTAATAAAAATAAATTGCATTGTGCTATTTTTGAATGTTTTAAAATTATTCTTTGAAAATGCAGAAGTTTTCTCAAGGCCATCATGACATCACACAGCCCAGCAGCCATTAGGCAGGTGCTACACAAAGACCATCTTTATTCAATCTGATGAAATGTATTACAACTAAAACATGTAATTTTCTGAAAAATTAAGCATCTTTGCTGTACCTACTTTACTTGATAAACTAAGAGATTTAGTAACTGTCCCCAATAATCTGCACTCCCTGTAGCCAAACACGGATAAACATTTTTGCCCATGCTGCAACCTGTCAGCTGATCTTCTGTCTCACAGAAGCACAGAAAGAGGCTAAGGCATCCAGTCATTTCCCAGCAGGCCTTCTAAGCAGCTTACACTTCCCTGATCAGAGCCCTGTGAGCTTAGAAACTCTGCCATTCTGTTGGCTTCAACTAGCTGGATCAATTAACTAATGAGCATCATCACTGGACTGCAAAACAAAAGCCCGAAGATGCATATGTCATCTAAAAATGCAGCAGGACAGGATATTAAAAGGAAGTCAGAAGGCTGCATCTGTATTTGTCTGCTCTGGTTTCATCACTACAGACTGTACAAAGCCAAAGCATAGAAAAAAGAAAAGACACAGAATATCACACTCTGGCAATGCAAATGGTTGCCATGGCAATTTTAATATCAGAGCACACAACAACAAGAAAATTACACTGCAAACTCAAGTGAATTTTAGCATCTGATATGGCAATCAGTAATTTGCACTGAGGCATAATGAGAAGAATTTAAATGTGCTGTGCTACTTGAATGTCTTTCCTACAAAAAGTTCTGGCAAATATGACATAACCCACGAGACTCAGTGTAAGAGCTGTTAGTTTGAAATCTGCAAAACACGTCAGTGTATTCTCTTAGTTTGATAACCAAGACGGTAACTCAAAATAAACCTGAGCCATTACTCTATTAATATTTCCGAGCTCGCTTGAACCCTTGCCTGTTTCTATGGCTGACGGAAAACAATAGTTTCTTTGTTTGAAGGTGAGCTCAGGCTGATCTGCACCTGCAGCTATGCAACAAGCAGCCACATGCCTGCTAGCTTAAAACACTGAGTCAGGTAGGGACGCATTCTTGCAGGATTTGTGTGCATACGAACAGACTCTATCCTGAAGTGTGACATCAGCTTGTGTACTGTGGATGTATTTATTGACTGCTTGTGTAAGAGCAGCGATGTTACACCCACACAGGTGGAGCGAAAAAAAAAGAAAAAAAAAGACAGAGTGTAACAGAATGTGGGCTATTGAGTAGAAAAAAAGTGGACGATTGCAATGCTGAACAGGGAGAATCAGAGAAGAATGGAGGTGGATGGAGAGACACTGAATCACTAGTGAAGGTCAAACCAGATTCACCAGGGGTTGTCATGGAAGCAGGATAATACTAGGGTTGTTGCCATGGGAGAAGCCATAAAATGAGGAGCAGTGCTTGAAAATGTTTCTATAAAACCCCATTTAGAAAGCTCCACCCTTACTATCAGCTCTCGTTACATAATACACACCACGCTTCTGATGGAGAAGAATGGTGTGTGTACCCCCACATGCCGAGTCTGTCTTTGCACTGTGCATGCCTGCGTGCACAGTAAGCGTGGCTTAACAGGGATGTTAATACCTGCCTTCCTCGCATTCCAACTCCTAGGGGAAACAAACAAGTGGGCAAATATAATAGGGATGCAGGAAAATGTGTGAGACGAAGGTAATAGCTGAGACTCCAGGTGGGCATGCGAGTGCGACTATACTTTCTGTGACATTACATCATCTAAGTGTAGTTCATTTAGATGTGAGGGGCGTTGAGAGTATATTATTTCTTCTTGACATAAACACAAACAGATCCAGTTCCATAGCCTGGAAGCTAAATTCCGTTTGAACCCTTTCCTCACTCTCCTCTCATAGGAGAAAACTACTGATATTTAAATGACACACTGCTAAAATTGGAAGCTCTGCTACCACAGCTGTTACTATTTTTTTTTTTTTTAAACTAGCAATGGTGTCATGCATTCAGGCCACAATGAAGGTTTAACAACATCTATGCAGATGCCAAACAGAAGTAGGCCAGAATGCAGTTACAAGTACATTAATTCTGAGAAGATCTGAGGAAATGTGCAGCATATTTAAACAATTTGGGATTAGAGGGTAAAAATTCTGACCTCTTTTAACAGACATTTCTATATCTCCAAAACCAACAATGTATTTATAATACCAATAAAGTTGCATAGAAATTTATATTGAAGATTTGTGATTTTTTAAAATCTATTTCAAATGTTAAAATCTAACAATTTACATTCAAATTCTTTTTAATATTGGATATGTTATGTAAGCATTCAACATTTATCTTTCACAAAACATTTATTTAAATGCAGAACAAATAAAATAAAATGGATGTTGCTCTTTTTGTGTGGCAAATACTGTTGGGACATATCAAAGAATCCATACCTACTGTTTACAATTTTAGCATGCCAATCAGTCATTTGCATACACTACAGTTGCTGAAAAGATATACCACAAATAATTTGCAACTTGCACTTACTACCAGCTTGCTTTCCTTCGTCATTACATGTGCTAATGACTTGAGTCCCAGAGAGAGTTGAAGCTTTTGTCCTTGAAAAACAGAAGTCTCTGTTTCGGTGACATAAGTGCATTTCAGTTTCAGGATCCAGACTCTGTTGTTCATTTATTTGTCTTGGATACTAAATGAGAGGGTTGAGAAGTTTCCAGTTTTAGGATGCAATTTCAAATACTGGAAAAGCAGTGATGTACAGTAGTCTTAAAACAACATTTAAGACATGGAAATAGGTAACCTTCGTATTTTAACCTAACTGACTTCTTTTAGGTCATCTTCTTAGACAATAAATAAACGATTAACACCAGAATGTAGTAACACACTGGTTATGGTGAATGCAGCACATGTCACCAACATGGTCGAGGTGCTGTTCGTACCTGTGCTTTTCCTAAACAATAGATGTTAGAACAGAGAAAAAATATTTACTACAACACAGAGGACCTTTTCAGGAAGTAGATATTTGATACAAAAATGTTTTGACTTATTTATGAACGGATGGCGTGAATTTTGGAGCAAATTCTTAATGACTGCAATATGTAATACATTTTTGAATGTGCTGGTTTTGCTGCCTAATCTGAAAGAAACCAAAGCTAATAAGCGAAAGCACAAACAAGTCGAAAAAACCATGAAAGAATGTATAAATATGAAAGCTTCAATTTAAAAGTGCAACCTTCCATATTTTAATTAGCATAATTTATCCTACAAGTCAGTTTTCATATTCAAGATTATGGTATGTCAACTGGTGTAGCGGTAGATTTTTTTTTTTGTCAGAAATATTAATTTATATCAGTAATGTCTGACTGTCCAACATGTTTTTACAAATGATGTGTTTGCTGAAAAAATTGATGTGTAGTAATAAGGAATAATAGGGGGTTGCAAGTAACATTTCCAAAGTGTAATATAAAACCAAAGTTAATTAATTTCTCTCACATTTTAAATTTGCGTATCATCTCCAGAGCTATAACTAGGCAGTTCCTTGCAGCTGACTGCAGCTAATAAATAAAACAGTGCAGTCATGTTGATATGTTTAGATTCAGAGAGGAGCTGAGGGAATACTGAAACTGGGCTCCCTCACTGAAAATATCTGAGTGTTTTACCCAGCCATATCACTCACAAATAATTCAGCAATTTTAAACATAAATAGAAGGCATTGGTTTCTAATATGCAAAACTGACTGGAAGCCATTCCAAGCAGGTTTAACAATCCAAAAAACACACTTTTGGTTTAAGCCTCTATGGTTGATGCTTTTAATCCTGAAATGTATTCAGTTAAAACAATGACAAGGTGCTACTTTTCATCTTAACTTAGAGTTCAAGTAAAATAAATAAATACAATGTAAACAGCTCTGCAGTCCATTATGAGGCCAGCAGACTGACATTAGTTATAAATGTAGTTAATATCAAGGCCTAGGTTTCATCTTCAAGGTTGAGTAATATAACATACAACATATACAGTACAACATCTGTATATTGAGCGACAGGTTTCAGGACACAAGACTTTAGGAGAATAGGGATGTAGTAGATGTAACCTCTGCCTATGGCTTTAAAGTCATTTTTATAAGTCAGTAATTCAGGGTTTAGATAATGGATACAAAGCTGAATAATCACAATTTTGTCTAAATATCACTATAATATTAGCATTGCAAAGAACTGATTGGCTAATATTTATCATAACCCAATTAAGTAAGTAAATCATGTTCAGGCTTCCTATGCTAGATATGTATTTGCTGATGCGTGTTTAATAAACCAACAAATATCTAAGCAGGGCAACATGATGCTCTGATAAAAGCATTAATCACAAATATAACATATTTGCCAAAAGAACTTATATAACCAAATTCTACATTTTTAATAAAAGTATACAGTTGTAGTAAATTTAATGATTTTTTTTTTTTTATTTTTTTTTTTGCTTTCTATCTGGGGTCAATAAACTTTAAGGAGAATGACAATGACATTGTTTAATTAGATATTTATTTACTGCCAGTTATATCATCACTGCATCATTCACAATTCATATTGTGTCTTTTCCTAAGGTTGTGCGGCTCTATCAGATATTCATTTAGATCATTTACTGCTAAACGTTACATTCAAACATTACTTTCCGGTTCTGGAATAATGCACAATACAAATGTAATAAATGAGGTTGGATATAGTGTACAGCTTTAGATAAATTAGTTAATATGCTGTCCTTTGAGCAAACAGTGAAAAAGGACAAAATCGGCTGCAAAATTCAAGTTTATTCCCCTCGCCAACAATCAAGAGCCACCGAGTTGCTTAGCAACATAGTGTTTTGTGTCTGTTATAACTTACGTCATTTTCAGCCACAGACAGCAAGCCGTTTCTCGTGTTTATACATACCTACATCTGTGCCGCAACTTGAGAATGCCTTAACAGTCAACTTTCTAGATTGTATTTTATTTGATGGAGAAAGTTAAATATTGCAACACCAGCTGATCCACCTGTTTTAGTTAAAATGTTCCAGCATGAAGACTGAAGGGCAAAGTGTCTGTGTTAGGATGGAGAGTGTAGGGGCCACTGGTTTCCCATCATGCAGTGTGTGCCTCAGAAATGGAGCACGAGAAAGCAGGGACTCCAGGGAGGGTGGCGCAGAGCTAAGAAAAGAGCTCCTCTGCTCTCATTTAAACAGGGACAGGTGCTAGAGGATGAGCGAGGTAGGCCACACTAAAGATGGAGTGACAGAAAGAAGAGACAGGGAGAGCCGAGGTGTGCACACTCCTGGGTGTTCACTCAAATGCAGTATGTCAGAGTCAACACCTCATCTGCAAGCACTAACCTTTGCTCCGAGTTATTAATTTTTCTTAAGCAGCAGCAATTCACCAGCAGAAAATACATGTGAATGTCCCAGACCCATTAACCTAGAAACACATTACTGCGTCATCAATTTGCAGCCCAACGTTCCTTGTGTAACCCTCTTTTATTCCTTTAGATAATAACTGGGAGTGTGTTTAAACTTTAAGGTTGGGACAGGTCAAATTACTTCAATACTTTAATATAGTTTCAGATTTTTTTAATTAAAATATTATTTCCCCAGCCACAAATTATTGCTGAAGAATACATTATCTGTTATTGAGATGTGGTGAATAGCGAGGTTCAAAGAGGCAGTAAGAGGAGAGAGAGAACAGGGAAAATGTATCCACTTTAAATTCGTGTTTGGGTTTCTGAGAAAAGACTGTTATAAGGTTCAAGAAGTAGAACAAAAAAAGCATACCATAAATAGTAAAAAAAAATATGTTTAGGTGCATTTAAATTAACTTCAATGATATTCTATAAGTTAAATATTTCACTAGCAAAGTATTTAATTTCACTATTACATATGATCAATAAAAAGATTTGTAATGCAGATATGCTATGACCTACACAACAATGGTGAAGACTGCTTACTTCCAAGCAGTCACTTGCAGGCTTGTAAAGGTATGAAAGTCTCAAAAGGTTATTGTAAAAGATGCTGACAGTTCAAAGAGTGCTGCATCCAAGCATGGTTAGAAAGTGGAGTGGAAAGAAAAGTGTGTTCGGAAAGGGTGCACTAGAACCAGGTATGGTTAGCGTTGAGAGGCAAAGCTCATTTCCAATTTGGGGTGATCAAATTGTACTTCCTACTGGGAACTGAAAAAGATCCATCATCCAAGTACAAGTAAAGCTCACCACTGCTTCTTGCAAGGTGAACAGTTATCTTACGGATCAATTACTGCTCCTTCTACCAATGTCAGATTGAGGGAACTAGCAACTCCTTTCCAACTGACAGTTATGGGACACAACTGAAAAGTTGCGCCAATATTTCAAGCCTACTCATATACCCAGGGGTCCTTTCACACAGCAGAGGAGGGAAAAACAAGTCCCAAGACTACACATTTGAAACATAAGAGATACAGAATAACCATGTTGAAAGTCATGATGATGATGTGCAATAAACAAAGTATACAATACAGTGAATCTTTTTGACTTCACAACACACATTGACCCTAAATAGTGAAAAGGCCAGGCTGACATTAAAAACTGATATTTTCTACTAAAAACAAAACTCTTCGATGCAGCAGCCAGATGCATACTTGTCCTTGAAACATAAAACGGATGTCTTGCAATACAGCTTCTGCTGCTCTAACCAACAAACGATACCATATATGTCACTGGGATGCACAGCATGGAACGTCAATCATTTGAGTTTGCGATATTGAACACCAGTGACAATACATTTTCAATATAATGTCCTAACCTAATAGGTACTTCCATTTGCTTTTTAGCAGTTTAATTAGAATGTTTATTTTGTTTTGTGTGATGTGAACCTAAATTTAAAATCTTCCAAACTTCTGTACAGTCAAGACATTAGAGTGCAGATCTCACAAGAACTGTTCTAAAGTACAGTGCTTTTTTTTTTGCTCATATGAAATAAATAAAATAATAAAATATAAGATTTGAAAATGTTAAATTTAGAGTAAGTAGCAAAAGGTAAATATGTGTAAAAATATTTGACTAGAGTTTAGTCAAATGGGAAGGATTGTCTATTTGGGTGACTTCAACCAGTGGTCAAATCAGTGTTTAGACTCTTTAATTAGTAACCTATGACATTACATTCTGTTACAAGCTCTGCATTAAAATAGAAGAACTTCTATAAAACTACGCAAGCAGCAAAAATGTTTGTAAACTGGCACACTGAACAGCAAGTCCTACTACAAACTAATGTTCTGTTATATTGTGTGTTTTTAAATGCCAAAACTAACCAAGTGTCAAACAATGTTGCAGAGACAAATGTATTATAACCATTCATAAAGCAAGAGAAATGAAAATTTTATGCATTTAAGGCTGATTTTTTTTGACCCACCTGCTTTGCCAGCTCCAGGGAGAGCTACCAGCAATTTTGCAAACAGTTTAACAACCATAAAGGTGTCATTAGTATGATGATATATAAATCAACTAAGAATTAAAGCAGAAATATATGTCTGCAAATGAATTTGGCTAGAGTTCAGGTTGTATATAGGTATCCCTTTTCATTCCCCATGAAGATATAAAGAGTGACTGGTTCAAACCATCATAAACATTCTCTGCCTAACAAACATTTCCTTTAAAGGCTCAGAAAGCCACAACTGTCACTGAGGGAGTTGGTGCTCAGATCTTCTACAAGAAAAATACAAGAGAGGAGGGCAGGAGAAACAGTGGAATAGAGTGGGAAATGGAGAGAAAAAGAGGGAGAGAGAGAGACTGTGTTTGTATGTGTTAGCATGCATGTGCATGCATGAGTGTGTGGGTGGCAAAGTGACAGGCGATGATTAGCACAACCAGCGGAGGATATGTGGGCGGGAGAGTGTGGGAGTAGTGGGACTGGTGGGAGAAATAGAGACCGTCTCTTAAGGCTGAGATATGTACAAGTGGATTCTAGGAGCACTCAAACAAATAGTTGATGACACATGGTTTATGCACAGAAAACGCACATAAATATAACCATTATTCATGACATGCATGAACTACAGTTCGGTGGGATGGATTCCGGTTGGAACATATAAGGCTTGGATGTTGATGAGTTGAGAATAACCAGCAGAGAAAATTGGTTCACAAGGTAATTCAAGTCCTCGTTTTATGTGTGTCAATGACTAGTAAACAAAAGAAATGGATGAGAAGTGAAGGAGGAGTTGAAAAGCAGCCGGCGACTCTGAGGTGTGTAGGTGGGACCATTTGTGGTCTGTTTCTTACAGAGCTGCTCTGGCATTAACAAGCTTTTAAAAATAGGTGCAACAAGGGTACAATATTTTACATCCAGCTTTATTTGTGAACATGTATAAATGTGAAGCAAGGGACGCTTACTGTAAGCAGTCAGTTATTACAAGCCATACAATAATTATGTGAATGATGAAGCTAAACAGACAATATGGGTAATTATGGAGGTAAATTAATTTAGGTTCATAGTACATCTGTAAAACTTGAATATACTCACTTGGTAAAGAAAAATGTGAGAGCTAAGACCTTAATATATCCTCTTTGAAGACATGTACCTTTTGGATTCATTCTCAAGTCTGAAATGTCAATTTTGTTAGTTGAATCTTGATATTTTCCTCTAATCTGGGAATCTCCCTTTACCCTCCTGTCAGTCAAACAGGAAACTGAGCTATATCCTAACAGGAGGTCATGATGATGCAGCTGACCTCTGGGTGGAGGCTACAAAAAGTCCTACGCTAGTGACTGGAAAATAAAATACCAACTTTTCCCCTGGGACACAGTCTACTGTGTAGAGAACTGTTGGCTTTAGTCAGTACATTGTACAAATAATGAAAAGGGACAAATCACAAACCTCACAGCTTCTATTTTTCTTTTTTTGTTCCAAACTGCAGTCTATGAGACATGAGATTCTCCTAAAGAAAACAATACCTTAATTTTTGTAATGGACTGCCAAATGGATTTGTGTAACATATGGCTTGTGGCTAATTTAGTAAGCGTCTAACAAAAACCAAGCTGCTACCTCACACTCAGCCCTTTTTGATCATAGCACACAAATCTTTGGGAAACAGGTGTAATAAAGCACACTTTTCAGAAAAAAATTTGACAATAGGTGCAGTGGAATTGCATATCATAAAGAAGGAAAATGAATCTTCAATGCATCCAATAAATCTTATACTGACTACCAGGCCAGTTGGCAGCCTCCCACGAGTCCTGGTCAAGATTATCCAAGACTTATTTCTCAATGCAATATATAAAAATTTGTGAAGCTAATCAAAGTTTGAATCAAATGTATGATAAAATCATAGGTAATGCAAGTTTTTTTTAAAAATGTGTTGTGCTTCTTGTGTTAGGGTTCATCCCAATGAAATATAAACAGCTACTGTGTTACCAAGTAAACCCTTACATCTGAACGCTTAGCATGCAGTGCAACTTAACTGTAGGCTTTTAAATTTAAAAATTAGGCCCCCCATTTATCTTCAAAAGGTTATCAAAGAAAATCGTCATGCCCACATTTCAACATTTGGAGGGTCCCTTCCTCTACCAAGCACAACTGACCAGGTTGTCTTCCCCTCTCTCAGGTCTTGTAGGCTACAGCACCACAATGTGCCTAATTCCCAAATTCACCAGGGAGCATTGAAGAATAAGAGTAAACCCAAGTTAATGTAGAAAATTAAATAGAAAATTAGCATTAAATTACACATTTTATAGCACATTTTACATGACAAAAGTATCATATAATATTAGAAACAACAGAAATTCTAACAGATGCTGTGAAGCAGTGAGATAGGGTCACAAACTGAATAAAACATTCTGCAAGCACTTTCATGTCAGTCCCTGGTGGCTGGGCGGGAAGAAACCCAAAGTGAAACTCGGCTCCACTGAAACAAAGGCCCCGTCAAATCAACAGCTACCTCTAAGCAGATCATGCAGTTAAAAGAACAATCGGTGCAAAGGGAATCTCTTTAACGTGAGCTGATTTCCCATGTGCTGAGGACAACCAGTGCCAATATAGTCACTAATCAGCTAGAAACCTACTCGTATGAGAGGGTAAGGCGTTACTTTTAAAATGACGTGAAGATTTCTAGAACATAGACATAGATATCTAACTGCCATGTTGTACAGTGCTGTGGACAAGTACTGCGTTCACCGCTATACAAGTTTCTTCAATTTCTGCCTCTTTTGTCAAACTTAAAAGTTTCAGATCAAGCACCTTATATAATAGAAAATCTGGTTGAATAAAACACTTTCAAGCGATTTCATTTAGGTGAAAAAAATCTATTCTAACCAACATGACTCTACGTAAAACATGAATTGTCCGCCGTCGCAGTATGATCAAAATATAAATGGTCAAATATTTTGGTTACACCAAGAATTTTAGATCAGAATACTTCTCTCTTCAGTATATAACATGACCTTTCTTTCCCACCAGGGTTCCTGCTCCCTTCCTGTATCCTCTATTTTGCTTTTACAAAATGGCTATGGAAACACACCACACTTTTCTGCAGACAGCTTCCTCAGTGGACAAAGACCTTGCAATTTCCATCCAGAAGTTTTTAGCCACTTAACGGTTTTGTAGTTATTACGTGAAGAATCATGCTAATTTCAAACATTTTTAACCACATCAAATAAATGTTCTTCAACAGTAACCAGACAATGGATATTGACTTGTTGAAGAAAATAACATTGCTGTGTGAGCACATTTCTGCATAAGAAATCGCAACAAACATGTCAAATAACACAACACTTTGAACAGAGCTCTGTCAAATTAGTTTGACATGGGCCTGGTGTCGAGTTTGACAGGTGAATGCCTCTCTACAAACAAAATGTTCTATGTTAGCTCTTTGATTGGTAGAGAATCAAACCATAAACTGGTTTAGAACAGAAACAATTCTGGAGAATTCTAGTTAAGAAAAAAGAAAGACTTCCTTCATTCCACTAACATTTTATTTTGAATGCCATCACAAACAGAAAGCAAACAATAACATACAAACAGAAAGCAAACAATAACATACATTGATGCAGGCTTATAAAGAGGTAATGCTAATTCAAGCACAGAGAGAAAGACAAAGTGCCAACAAAAACTGAGTTCATCTAAACGATCTTTGTTACTTACCCAAATCTTTGGATCCTTGACTCTCACTGGCCAGCTCACCCATTCGTACCAGGGCATCAAAGTAGCCTTTTGCAGCAAATGTCACATCTGAAGACAAAAAGGGTAAATCAGCAGTTAGCTTAAAGGTTTCCCAAAAAAAGTGTTTACATTTGAAAGAAGTATATATAGTTGGCTCAATTTATTTTACAAATAGATTCACTAAGTTTCTGTCTAGTACTTTAGCAAAGAATGTATCCATTTATCTGTGTAGATATATTGTTTTCCCTTTCCTTGGTAGCTAGGTATTTTGATAAGTTAAAGAGATAACCTTAATTTCAGATTTGATATATAACATATGACCTCTGATTAAACCCAATTATGAGCAGCTCCCACAGCTGGATTTATTGGAGTCCCATCACTGCGTGCCATCCAATCAGCATGTAAGTAGACACTGAATAATTATTTTAAAACCTCTAATATTAAAGGAGAATGAAATGTCCCTAAAACTGGTGGAGTGTTTTGAAGTTCACTTCAAAACATTCTACTTCATATGGCTACCTGAGAAAAATCAAATAATGGGACTATACAAAATGGCAGTTGAAGACTGAACTGTGTAATTGTAACTTCAATATATTATATGGATTTGTAAATGAACAGATTCATATGATCTCCACATGTCTGTCAAAAAGACCCCACAGCATGAGCTCTTTTGCTAAATTGTGAGTAAATTTTGAGAAGTCAATCTTGAAGAGATTAATACAAAAAGCTAGATTGAAATAAATCAATTTGGCTAGTGTCAGTCCAAATCAAATATTAATCAATCATTGCGAGTCAAAAATCAAGCCAAGCATTTTTCCTACTGAAGATCATTTCAATGCGAGAGCAACGGGTAACAAAGAAATCAATAACGGCTCTAAGAAAACATTATAGCTCTATTAAGGAAGCAACAATAGTGACTGTTAACCACATGCTGTTACCTGGCATTTTTCTGTCTTCCTTTTCATTTAATCTCTCTTGTGAACAGGCAGACACCATTACTTGGGGGAGACCACTGACTGAAGAATGAATTACAGCATATAGAGTTCCTTATAAAGATTCAAGCTGATGATGGTGAAGATGTGAGTGTAGGGGTTTGCCTTCCACTCACATCAGTATGCTAGATTGAACGGAGTTATGAATGAAAAATGATTTTCCTCTCTGGTACTGATTAAAGTTAGAGAGAACTCGAGGACCATAATACAGTGCTTCTCAAATATCTTACAGTTATTACCTCAAGAAATACTGATATCACCATGCTGAAAGGTAATTTAAAAAAATAGCTAACAAAGCTACAGACAAGCTAAGGAAAAAAAAATAAAATCTACCTTGCATCATGGGTTGAAGAATACAGTTTCATTATGGGGCTGATTTTTAGATATTGAAATTTCAAAATTGATAAAAAAATTAAAAATTAAATAAAAAGCATAATATTCTGAAATGTACAGATGGCAAAGTCAGTTTTTGGACGAGTTTTCACATGAGCTATGTCTTCAAAATTCAATATGCCTGCATCCCATATAAGAGTTAGAGACAGATGTATTCTGCAAATAATTTATCTCCACTTCTGATTTATGTTTTAGCAAACCATATAGAAGAACAGGATTTTACAAACGTTTTGAGTGAAAATGTCTCAACAGTGTCTAAAAGTGCAAAAAGCTACAAAGTATTCATATTAGCTTGTATTGCTAATAGTAAGTAGCTTGGTCACTGAGCAGTAAATTCCACTGTTTTTCTGACATGCAATTGCAACTTGTTGAGATGGATCTTGTGCAATTCCCAGATGAAAGCGCAAGATGGAAGCCAACAGCATTTCATTCTGATTCTGTGTTTTCTGCTTCAGTTTGTAAGTGTGACAGTGGCAATGCTGGTAGAAGTTTGTTCTGTAACCCAGTGGTCCCCAACCCCCGGGCTGCGGTCCGGTACTGGTCCGTGGACCAACTGGTACCGGGCCGCGCAAAAAGTAATTAAATATTTCCGTTTTATGTATTTTTTGAGTCTGGAGGATCTTTTATTTTGAAAATCCTTCAACTGTATTCTCTTGGTTACCTGCACACCAACATTGAGCCCACAAGCAGCAAAATGAGTCAGAAACAGATCAGATGTCTTTGGAAAGTTTCTTTGGGAAGGGGAAAAGGCCCAGAGAGAGACAGGAGAATGGATTTATCCCGGTAGGTGATTCCCACATTTCAAGCTGCTCTGCATGATATGGTGACTGGCTCGTTAATGAGGCAATGAAGCTTCAAACTGCTTCGCCATGTAGAGACCAAGCACGCTGTGAATAAGCAACACTTCGGGTGTCATTGTCTCTCATCACTCCCAGATGGGACCGTCTCGTTGCACAAGCTCAGGGCTCCCATTAGTCGTGAGTTAAAATTTTCACGAAAGTAAAATGTTCGTTTTTGTGGCGCATCTGTATCTTATTTTGAAGGGATATGTAAACGTTATCATAGCGACCAGAGTCAGAGAGCGTTAGGGCAGTGGTCGAGAGGAGAGGAGTGGAGCTTGTGAGTTTCAGGTCTGGTTCACGATTTAAGGATTGTTGGCCAATTTTCCAAACCTCTGTGACCACACACGACACTAGCCGATAAAAGTACAACAGGTTCGATCGGTTCATGTGTCCAACCAAACAGCAGGAGCAACACACCACACACAAATATCCCGATTCCAGAAGAAAATCGAGTAAAACCCCAACATACCATAAGTGAATTTAGAATAAGCAAACACGTATGATGATGTAGAAGCAGTAGTGAAAGTTTGTGGACTCATTTTAAGCAATAACAGACGTTAAAAGAAAAAAGGTTAGGGTTATTATTTATTAGGGTTATTATACATATATATATATTAAGTTATTATATTTTTTGAGGGACTAAATAAAGAACCAGCATGGTCCAAAGAACAATAACCAGTTGAATCCCCTTGTTGAAAATGTTTGTGTACTGCCAAAAAGGTCATGCAGGGTGGATGCAAGTTTCTGTCTAGTTGCTCAAAGGGGCTTCTCCAATCTCTGGGAAATAATGGCCACTGCTTTTGAAGGTGAATTCAGCAGCAGCACAGTTGACAGACTGGACCCGAGCATGGAGACAGCTGTCAGGTGTAAGACACATTTACAACAATAGAATGACAGGGATAGGCTCATTCGAACAGACAGATGTAGATACTCCACCACAGAAGAAGTCTTCTAACCTGATGGACATATGCTAATGTTGGTACCAGTTACAGCTGGACCAGTTGTAGAGGACGGCATGTCTGCTTCCACCTCTGTTGCACCAAGGCAAGCCCAATTGATGGGCTTGCCTTGTTGTGGAACGTGTGTATGAATGCATGTCAGCTGATGAGGGTATACACTTGCATGCCACAGAGTTAAAACAGATTTTCTAGCAGCAGACAGTCTTGCTGATGCCCCAACACCTGAAGAATGTGGAATATCAAGTGTACAATTAAAAGAAAGGTTTCACACAGAGCTTGGACCTATATTAACAGCACCAGCAAAAAGCGTGGTGAGGGGTCCAAAACAACAGATGGGCAGATGGGATTACCAGAAAAGAGCTTTTTTCAAAGACCCATCACTAAACCTTCACTCTAAAGAACTAAACATTTCAGTCAGGACACAGGCCATCCTTGACTGGTAACTTGAGTATATGCTTTTGTGTACAGTTTAATGTGTTTTTTAGACTTGTTAAGAACTATGTAATTAGCTGACTTTCTGTGGGTTAGTAAAAAAAAATAAAAAATGTAGAATACACCCACCTTCAGATCTTGCAAGCCTACAAATGAAACTCTTTTGGCATTAGCAATGTTAAATAATTTCAGAGATTGCACCATATGGACAGAAATGTGTCCTCCCAGAGCTGCTAAATCCCTTGGGTTGAATCAATTCTGCAAAGTGGGTCTTTAATGGCTAAGCAAACCCCTACCAGTCTGTTCCCATGGCACACCACGGTCAGGATTATTTATTGTATGTGTAAGGGAATAGGAGTGCTGGCCTGGGGATGGAGAAAAATCTCTAATGGTTTGGCCAGTTTAACTCGTGAGGGCTGGGGTCGTGTTAAGGTACAGGGGTGTTTTGAGGGAAATCTCTTGTAGCACTGTAATCCAAGTACAAATCAAAGATCTCAAAAGACAAAAGACCATTGTGGAAAGGCTATTGGCACAAATCTGGCTGCTAACAGAGAGCTGTCCTTTCTTTAGCATTTTGCACTTTTTTCCCCCTTAAAAATTAAAGGATACAAGAAGTGCATAGTGCAACTCATTATAAGGCCTGACCACAGTGTATGAGGACAAAGATAATCTAGCTTTCATGAAAAACACGAAGACAGGTAGATGAAGTACAGGTACATGAAGAGAGAATTCTAGTGCTGTCTTGGCTGAGTGCCTAAACCTGCAGTGAAGCACAGAAAAAAATGAATGAAGGGAAAGAAAGGACTCACTGGCGAGGGCCTTCTCATAGTTCTTCCCCATGGCAACAAAGTTCCGTAAGCAGGGGTTGAACTGCTCCATGATGGTCTGAAAGAAAAAAAAAAAAAACACCACATTGTTGGAGGATGAAAGCCTCACTTATCACTACAACAGGGTCAAGAGCACAGAGGACGTTTGGCTTTCTCTACTCGCTTTGTTTCTTTCACTAGCCTCCTTCCTTCAAATCCACAAAAAGCAGTTTTACAAAGAATAAAAGCATTTAAACCACAAAAGTTGAATGTTAACAGGCTGCATATTAAAAAGCAATTTCCAACTTGAAAGTATGCTATGGTTTCAAAAACTGTCAAATCTTCAAACATTTCAAATAACTTTTTTTCAGGATTTAAAATTCCTTTTAAAAACAAAGAATTGGGATTTCTCAAGTTTAACATAGTATCAAGTAAAACTCTCCTCATCCAACTACAGCTGCATGCTGTCAGGCAAATGTGTTTTTAGTGGGTGAGGGTAATCTTCCTAACAACTATGTACTCAAGAGTGAGTGAGGGGAATCGTCCTGATACTTTCAAAAAATTGGAAATTTGCTACTCGAAAATATTTGTCACAGCTTAGATACCAGAGGGTGCCACCCATCGCTCACTTAAGTATTGCTGATGAAATGCCTGAAGAAGATTCTGTTCAAAATAACTTGCAAACATCACTTCCCCACAGCTGTTAGTATTATTTACAAGTATATAAAATATGGAAATTTGTTCACTAACCAGTTACCTTCTTTTGCTGAGTTTCAATGTAGGTTTTTGCTAGGGTCCGACACCATTGTGTGAAATTATTAAAATAAGCAATTAAAGAACACAAAACAAATTCACCAGATTACAGTCCAATACTTCTTCTGTGTTCTGGCTGACAGACATTTCAGGTTTGTACTTAAAACATAAACTTATGGTTTTAAATTTAATCTTTATGTACTCTGTTTTTGTCTTTGAGACACCTTAAATTGTTTAAACTCCATAAAAAGTATGAAACATGGCCTTCCTCAGTGCATGAGACCAACTGGTTTTCAACCTTAAGTTTAGAACAATAGACACATAAAATCATTGGCATGAGAACTTAAAATGGCTGATAATGGTCATGCAATTTAAAAGCCAACATGTCTTTATCAGATCTACATAAAATCAAAACCTACAGGTAAATATATTGTAATTTTATTTTACAACTTTAACATAGCTGTGTTATTTTAACAGCAGTGATAATAATGCTTGTATAAGACTTTTGAAAATATAAATGAAATGCAATTTAAAATCACAATGCATGTTTGTGATTATATGTCAGAGTATTATTCCATTCCATGCCTATTCAGAAGGACATACAAGCTGTGCTAGAGTCTGAGAGTCAAGTGTAAAGGGCTCTGTAATGGTATCCACACCCTTTGTCATTTTTCTATTCTTGAACTCTCAACTATGAAATTAAAATGCAGCTGCAAAGAAAATAAGTACAGCACTTTAAATTGGGTATCATGTAGCAGAGTGTGTTGTTTTGGTGAAGCAGGATCAACATATTTTTCGGAGGTGTTTAATGTGTTGACTCATCAGCGTTTCTTGATGTGATTGCAATTAGCAATAAATAAAACCTATTTAAAGCAGGAGTGGTACACTGCATCGCTGCAGATAAACTGAACTGCAAAAGAAGTCAGTCTTGATTCCCGAGAAAGGAGAATACCTGACTCTCACCGCAATAGTTTCCTCTGCTTCACATCTACCTCTCCTCTCCTTCATTCTCCTGTGCTCCTCCAGGACTTCTTCCAATTAGTTGGTCCCTAGTCAAACACTCAAGAATAACCCGAGGACAGAAAGACAACCACAATAGTGCTGCAGCAGTAACAGCACCAACACAAACCATCAATACTGTGGGAGAAAGCTTAATCATCTACTTCTTGCCTGAATCCACACAATGGCAAAAAGAATATACAATGTGCCACCGTTGACAACCTGAAACAACCCCACAAGCTCATCCTCCTTCCTCAGTTAGCTCCAGCACTTTGTTTCTTCCTTTGTTTTTCCTGTCTGTTGTTTTTAATTAGACAATAGTTTGATCAAACCACATGTTTCTGTGTTTGACCATTGTACTGCAAAGAGCTGCAGTTCAGGTGACCTGAGTGATGCATAACCCGCCTAAAAAATAAATATCAATGACTCACTCTTAAACAACTCAAAAGCTTTCATTAACAGTAAACTGCCAACAGTAACTTCTGTCATGCAGGACCCGATTGTGCTCAAATTAAAAGTCTGGACAACACAAGTAGATTAAACTGGTTCACAGAAAGGGGAAGACAATGACCAAAAGAGGCAAAGAAATGAATAAGTAGTAACTGAAAAAAAAAATTGACTAGAAGGATAATCAAGTAACCATGTTACTTTCAGTTACAAAAATGTTGTATATATCTTAATGTAACAATCTAATACCTTGAAATCGACGTGGTTATCACAGGTTCAATTCCCGGCCTGGCGACCTTTGCTGCATGTCTATCCCCTTCTCATTACCCTCTTTCCTGTCTATTCACTATCAAATAAAGGCCACTAGAGTCAAATAAATAAATAAATAAATAAATAAATAAATAAATAAATAAATATTTAAGAAAACTTGATAGGATTTTTTTTTTCTTTTTCCAAACAAACTGAGTAGGAAGAGACAAACAGCACATGTGCAACACATATGCACACTTATTTAAGAACTTACATTAATACAAAAACTATATAATAGAATGATGTTTTAAATGGGTGGGAGGATTATATAAAAACGCATGTCCCAGTGAGCCATCATTACCGCACTCTCTCCCACTGAAGAGGTTAAAGGTAACTGACACAAGCCTAGCTGCTTTTCTTGTGCAAACTGCAAACAGGCTTCCTGATCTACAACCAGGGAACAAAAAAGCACTAATAAATGCAACTAGAGGACAAACCTAATCATACAATTACACAATGGCTCACAGATAAAAAGTATTATATAAGAGACAAAATTACGATGCGTTTTCACATGCCATGCAGTAGAGAAAGGACAAGGAGGCAATCAGTCTTCATTTCCTGTCATTGTTACTAAATATGTCATCCCAGTTCTCCTGTACTACATTGTTACTCTAATTGTAGAAGCTAATTGGGAAAATGGGGCCAGGAGACACTGGAGGTTGTATGACATGGTGGAAAGGGGAAAGGAAGCGGGAAAAATGAAGAAAAAATGTGGAGTATATCCATTTCCACATCCTTTTGTATCATCTGTCAGTTTAAAAAGAAAAAAAAAAAAAAAAAAAAAAAAAAGAATAATTACGGCTGAAACGTGGTCTCCATCATTCCCGAGAATGAAATTCACTTATTAGAACTAAGGTCAAAAATTAAAGCAGACAATTGAGAGACGGCAAAAAAATGTGTTCTGCAAAATTAATCAAATGATTGTCTCAGAGCTGAGACGTAAAAAAAAAAAAAGAAAAAGACATTTCAACTAGAAAGGCTGTCGATGCATGAAAACGTTAGGGATAAAGCAATTTTACCCTCACATTCAAACAAAATTAATTTGTAAGAAGCAGCTGAAACAAGGTCAAAACATCTTAAGTCAACGACAAATTCAGTCTATGGAGGAGTCATTCCTCCCTGCTCAGTCTTTCTGCTCTCCCCTGTCACACATTTAGACCTTCACACACACCCACACACACACACACACACACACACACACACACAAATATAATGACATGCTAAGGGGGCAATTTGAAAGTAACACCAGCTGATTAAAACCAGGGGCACTCACACACTCACGCAAGCCAAGATCCCATCATCTGTTCAGTTGCGCCCTTCCCTCGCTCCTTTTTTTTTTTTTTTTTCTGAACCGCAACCCTGCCTAGAGGGCCTGAAAAAACCCCTGATCAGGTGAAAAAAACACTCCTGACAAATGAAGGAAAGGTAGAAAAGGCAGCTGAGGCTTATGAGGTAATTTACAGATAATGTAAAGAAAGACAATGACATGTAAATTCACAAACATACAGATCATTTTTAGTGATAAAATAAATAAATGAAAGATTAGAATACGACTTAAAAGGAAGAGCTGCATTTCCAAGTGACATAGTCAGCCTCCTTGGCGAAGTGCATTGAATCAAGATCAGACATGTCAGAACTGCTGTGCCTTACCATTTGGCAAGACGGTTTGAGGGAAAACCTTGTGTTGCCTGAGCAACTGAATCCAGGAGTAAACACCTCCAATAAAACAGCCAAATAACGACAATTTTGATTATGAGTCTACCAAAATCTGTAGGGTGATATACAGTTATAAACAAGTATTTAGATACAAAATAAAAGTATTGATTTACATTACATCAATCTAAACTTTTACTGTCTCAGGTCTGTTAGGGTTAACTAAGTTATCTTAATTTTCTAAATATCAGAATAATGAGAGATTTGCTTTTTCCTTTTTTATTTTCTTTAAAGTCAAAAATGTGCATAGACTAATTAGATTACTAACCACTTAAACAATTTGGGAAACCCTAGATGATGATCAGATGGGTGAATACACAACATTGCAGGTTTCCAAAAAACTATTGAGAAGCCTACAGGAAAATACAATACTAGTTTGTGATAACTCAGACAGCTTAAAAATGTAATCCTACCAAAATCTAAAAAAATGCACGTACATTTCTTACTTAAACAAGTTTTAAAGATAGTCTTGACAGATAATGAGGAAAAGAACAATTATAAAAGGTAGGTTTAAGCTCAAATTATTTATTAAAAAAACAATAGCAACCCAACTTAAGTGTGCCTAATAAATACTTTAGAGAACTAAAATGTTTAATACAATTATTACAACCTCAGGAAAGCTGGACAGGCATTTAAAATCTTGCATCAAACACAAAAAGATTTTGTGTTTGATGGGAAGGGAAGAAGAAAATGTAAATATTTTCTACATTACCACAGAAATCAAAAAACCCAAAAAGAATTCATGATTATAATGCCTGAAAATCATTCTCTCTGAACCCACAGAGTGCAAGTAACAATGTGGTAATTTCGTCTTGAATAATCTAATTCTCTCAGATGTCTGAACAGGATATGAACTAATTGCTGCATGACACTGTGATTGGATTAAACTGGCTTTAGTGTCCTTCAGGAGGCAGAATGGCTGACTTGAAACTGATAAGTGTGGTGGAAAAGGGGAGCAGGGGGGTACAAAGTTTAAAAAAATACTTTATACCTGACCTGCAACATCTGGAAAGTCCATCACAGAAACTATTTAGAAAAGGAAAGGCATATTGAAAGACAGGAAGCAGGTGATCAGACAGAACATTTATCTGCCACAAGTGAAGTTCAGCTGATCAGATGAATCACAACAAACCACACAGTGAATTAAGAATCCCTTGCTGATTGGTATCAAGTTTAAACATGTTGTTTACAACCAGAATGGGGTACAGATTGATTTTTTTTTTTCAAGCTTTCTTTGAGCTTGGAATTCTTTCACTATTTAGATAATTGATTTCCTAATAATCCAGCTACTTCTATCAAGAAAAGGACAACAATATGAAATGCCAAATGAACATTTCCACTTATTTCAGTATGCACAAACATCAAGCTTGGATATCTTTTGCAGGCAAGTTATTTAGTAACTTAGAAATGAACTGACTGGTTAAAATATAGTTAATATTCATGGTATTTTAACAACAAGCTGCCCTGAAGAAAAGCAGAAAATATGTATGGAGTATATTTGGACTTTGCTAGAGGCTTCCCTGTGCCAAACTTTACAGTTATTTATCTCTAGCTCTTTCTTCACCCAAGGGAATTAATTTGGTGCTATGGCCGATACCAGCTGATCACAAATAGTTTTCCCCTCGCTGTCACAACTGATAACACCAGACTTGTTGCCATATTGGAAAGATGGAACACAGTTTGGAATGGCTGCATTCCTTATTAAATTTTGCCTGAGAAAGGATAATTTAATTTCAGGACCAGCTCAAAAATAGACAAGTTGCTGCTCTGAGTTTTCCCTTTATATTCGAGCAGATCGTTGAGGCAGCCAATTCAAGATTTACAGGAAGGTTTCAGCTATGTATTGGAATTTTCAATCAATTATTAACAAGAGAGGGTAGAAGGAATGTGGTGAACAATATGTCTGTTTCTGAACTTAGATTACTCTGAATGGTTTTAGGTACTTGCATTTATCCTGACTAAAGCACACACAAGGTTTGCAGTTTTTTCGCACCAAAGTGGACTATGCACTGTGTTTGATCTGAAAGCAAACATCATGTGAATACTCTCTTTTTCAACAAATTCTGTCAAAGGACCACATTTTAACAATGTGTACAGAGAGAAGACATCCCTTCAGAATCATGCGCTTTTTCTTTTGTTGTGGAAAACTACAGAATCTTTCATTGTGTGACAAATTAGTCATGTCAAACTCAGACAGGCACACATAAGGCAGACCAAAGACTTTCAGATCTTTAAAGGGGGAAATCTTTAGTCGAATTACCATACGACCTATATCTATGCACATCAAGAAATGACAAAATATCACAATGTTCATTCATATGAGTAACTCGCCGAGTTTTACTGCGTGTAATATTCATTACACTCACTAAAACATTTGAACCATGTTTCTGATCATTTTATTATGATCTATAGAATTCAACTTCTCAGGAAATTTGATTGAAAGATGAAACCAATTTTAAATATATATGTTAAAAATTGCATGTTATGGCCAACAAAATCTTGTGAAAGACTCCTGACTTGACAGTTGTCCATCAGACACACCTGACACTAAGCACAAACCACTAAAGGTCATTGCTGTGACCAGGCATGTTCAAGGAAAGTTGAGTGTAGTAGTAAAAGTTGCACAAGAAAAATGGATAACTTCAGTATTGAGAGGATGGTGAAACAAAGTATTGTCAATAGACTGGTGGGTGTTCATAAGTTGTCTACTGTGGTTGTTATCTGGGCTTCAAGAATCATCAAATTCATATGTGTCCCAAATTCATTCCTCCTTCTCTTGTATTAAGTAACTCCTGAGCCAGAGAAAAAAACAAGAGTGGCAAATAATCATGCAGCTGTGCCCAACTTGTTGCTCCACTTCATCAGCTGGCTGAAATAAGTCGTCCACTCTTCCCTAGTTTACTGAAAAAGACGAATTGTAAATCTCTACAGCAGGGTCATGAAAAACACAAATGATCATGGTGTTGCAACTAAAGGAATGGCACAGCACTCTTACAACTTTAACTTCCTTCATAAGAACACAGAAATTTGTTCTTTCACTCAAGATGACCAGGACGAGGACATAATTCTTTTAGGCCAGGACAATTTGTAGTCCTGGCCTAAGAGCTTCTGGGAGTGTAGTAACCATCTCCACTTCAAATTTCAGACCAATCACAAAGTGTTCACCAGACACCACACTAGGAAACAATTATTCCCAGATGATGATGTTTCGAGAACAAATTGCAAGATCTCCCAAATGTAGGCTTCAGGAACCAAATTATTTTTATTCCTGTTGCCCCAAGAGCAAGGCCAAGTTTCTGTTCTTACACAGTATTTATTGAGTGGCCTTTGAGGAACGTTTTTTAAACCACAGTTGGCAAGCTACAAGTGGCATGACTTGTCAATAGTTGCAAACAGCTGATAAGCAGCTAGTTACCACACATTCCACTAAGCATACAATTAATTTGTATTTTTTAAATTTTTAACTAAATGTAATTAGTTACATATACATATGTTACCATACTAACAACGTGCCAAAAATGGTATAAAGGGAATGTTGAAAACTATGACTTAAATTAATTTATATTTTAATTTGTTTATTATTACAAACAGATATATAATCTTAGCTGTTGTGGATAGAAAAAAATCACTTCATGCTTTTTGTTCATTTTTGTTTAGGTACTGCAACACCATGAATATTTTTGTCAGGTTTGGTGAGCATCTCATACCAGCCCATGACTAGTATTTATAAATTAATAGTTTATTAATGCTGTTTGCACAAAAGAAGATTTATAAATATTGCTACTTTATGCTTCCAGATCTTTCAGAAATTACACTACTTGTTCCAATTTTAACATAAATAGAATTAAGATACACCTTTCACATCAGTTAAGTCTAGCATGACTGTGTGCAATAAAAAAACAAAGAAAACCCCAGTGTTGCAAAACAAAGAAGAATCTATATCAAAATAGGTTTTGAATAATTTCTTAAAAACATCCAATCTTCTCTTTCTCTAGCAAATTAATTAGCACCTTACACACTAGTTTTTAAACTGTAGAAATGCAGTCTATGCAATCATCTCTGTTACCTCATGACCAGGAAGAATATGCCGATTTAACATTTTTGACTATCTTTGGTTTGCTCTCACTGCAGATGGGTAGCTCTATCTATAAACTGCTAGTGTGCAATAGATCAGTAGTCATGATTTCTATGGATAAGCAAAACTGTCGTGTTAAAACTGCCTCCCATTCTAAATACCCCTAAAACGTTCAGCCCTTTTCCTTTTATCACTGTGGAAAAAGCTAGAAAGTACAATTTTAGCTGATTCAGTCACAACTTGACAAAACATTAAACTTTATAAGTGTGTTTGGCCCCAATAGTCTCAGAGGCCTCAGGTTGAGGAAAAATCAAGTTGCCTTAAAATTTATTGCTATTGTTCCTTCTCCACCTCTTGGTGCCACTGCATAACAAATTATTTACCCATAAGACCTGTCATTTACTTTGTTCAGTGCCTTCCAAAGACAGGGTGACCCCCAAAAACACCTTAGCATCACTCAGCTAACCTAATACAGAGAGGCTGGTATCTATGGCAACCAAGATCCATACTTACTTTAAAGCTTTAGTTCTTTATCCAGAAAAATAAAAAGTCTATTCTGTAGAGGAGATCACTGGATCTCTTTGTAATTCTCTCAAAATTGACCAACCCGACCACTGTTTTTAAACTTAAAAGAAAAAAAAATGTAGTTCATAATTGATGACTAAGTTTTGATTACTTCACAGGCAAGACAAAAGATATCAGCATATTTTATTTAGCATGCCAATTTAAAAGTTTTTAGAAAAAAGGTTCCTATTCACTATGGATGGTCTTTGTTAAGTCCTTGTAATTTTTTATTTTTTTTTTATTATTTTATCTCAATGCAAGGTGGACAGAAAACGTTTCTAATATTTAGCAAAAATTAATTATAAAAACATAAGGGGCGCTCAGATTAGGCTTCTTGCAGGTCAGTCTTTTTAACCAAGTGTTCAATACACTTTAAGACAGCATGAGGTTGATCTAATCCTCAACAACCATCTTTTCTCCAGGTTTTTAATTCTTTGTCAGCGTGAAAGGCTTATAAAATATTTAAATGTATTTTCAATAAAAAAAAAAGCCTTAGTATTCATGGGTATACATGTAGAACTATCTCCTTTGTGCAGAGTAGCAAGGTTTTTGTTGCTTACTCCACTTGCAAAATGTGTGCAAAATAGTGTGGTCAGTGTTGCCCAAAGTGGCAGCCTCTGTCTCAGACATGGACACAGTTGCCACAGGCATGTTGACGTTCAGTTTATGACCCTTCCATGAAAGGCCATTGTCCACTGCACTTACACGGTACTTACTAGAATTTTCCGTCTCTGTTCCTCTTTCAGTCTATAATTATAGTTTCTCCCTCTTCAGTAATTAGGGACTTCAACAAGGATCTGGACTGTCTCCTTCTATTTCCCCCCTCTCTATCTTTTTTCTCCCACCCACATAAAAGTGTTATTTTTTCAAGCACAGCAACATTCATGTTTGTTATAGTGTCATTTCAGACAGCAGCCACATTCACAACGTGACTTCAAATCAACTGCATGCATCGTGACGGTTATGAGGCTTCTTTGCAGCCTGTACAGTTAGTACTGCCAGTCTCTGCCCTTGAAAAAGCAACGTTGAGTAAAAGAAAAAGAGAAATGTCTCTAAACCATCCGCCCCCAGACGTGCAGAGAAGGTGGGTGTGTAGAGCAATAGTCCTCTGCATCGCAGTCAAAGGCACAGAACAAAATCTGCTCTTCCACAAGCAATGAAGATTATGAAGCCTCCTGCAGTGGATAATGCAATCATTTCAAAGCCCCAGGCTTCAGCAAGCATCAACTTGTTGAAGGAGTATATTCTGGAAGCAGATGTTATGGAGCTTGAGTCACTTCAGACTCTTTTAAATCTTGTATTATTAAACAAGCAGTGTCTGATGTGACCATACTCTGCCAGAACAAAAAGAAAAGCAAACGAAGCTCTGGGTTACGTCTTCATACAAGCGACTCCAAACAATTTCTTCATGAGAGTCCACAGGATCAGCGCTGTATTTATACAACAGACCAGCCCTGTTTATGTCAGACCAATTTGGGAGCTTTTATGAGGAATTTCAGAATCCTCATAAAATCTCTTCAAATGAAGATATGCATATTTGTAAAAGATCAAGTGGTAGCTCCCCAGCACCCCTTCAAAAACAAAGAGTTCTTTGACAGGACAAAAACGCATAAGAATAATGGCACATTGTTGCTAAGAGACCGCCTGTTTCGATGTAGTTCTCTTATCAACAAAGTATGGCTGATTTGACAATAGTGAAACTTGCGATAATGTTGCAATCAAGACCCAAACTATTACATAATACAGTCACTGTTCACTTCATTAGTAACACCTTGTGGGTACAGTGTTGGACCCCTTCTTCGATACAAAACTCCCTTAACTGTTCATGACAGATTAAGAAAGGCAGTGGAGACATTCCTAAGTATTTGGACCCTTTTTAATATCATAGTAATAGCATTACTCAGGTTCTACAAATTGTTGGCTGCACATTCATGATGATTCCACCACATCTAAAAGGGTTCTTACTGGATTCAGATTCTGGTGACTGTGGAGGCCACTGGAGTAAAGAAACTCATTGCCTTGATCAAGAACCCAGCTAAGATGAGCTGAACGTTGTGACAATATAATTCTTTGGAAGTAGACGTATGAAGCTGGTCATGAAGGGATGGATATGATTAGCAACAATACTCAGGTAGGCTTTCGTGTTTAAGCAATCCTCAGCTGGTATTAAAGAGTCCAAAGTGTGGCAAGAAAATATCTTACAAACCCTCACACCACCATTAGCTCATACAAGGCAAAATAGATCAAAACATTAATAGATATTTGACAAGATTGTCCACCGTTTTCCAGGTTGTGTTGACAATCAGGGTGTGGTAATACATGGGAAAATGTGAGCTGTCCTGAGGGTTGCTAGAAATGAGCCACACCTTTCTATTGCCTCACCTGCCGAGGGTGTGTTTAAAACCTGCACTGCATGTATCAGGGAGAGAAAACAATTTTTCTTCTGACAAACACTGAGTAAATACAAGACAAAATTCCTCTACAGGGCGTGCTGGGTCACTTTGCCTCAGTGTAGCCTTCCATTTTGCGTTTAGGATAAAAGTGTATGAACCCACATTCAGCCTTATTCTTCTTCCTGAGCTTCTGCTTTAATTAATCTGTTTGCTCACTTTAAGCAAGCCAGGTCATCGCTCAGACTTCAGCCGTCCGCTTCGTAAGAGGCTTGACCTGAAGCGCCACCCTATACAGCCATGACCAGCTGGTGGAGATGACAGTAGTGCAGACACACACCAACAGAGTGTCAGTCCTAAGTATCCGTCTCACCAAGTCAGCATGGGGATAACTACATGCAAACCGCCATGTCTGGGGCTGCCTGCCTACAGGAAGGAGGAGAACTCAAGTCAACAAAGGATCATGCAAAAATTGCTGGGTGTCCCGTGCCAACTCCCTTGCTGATCAAGATCATCTCACAAAGCTTAGGTGTGCCCGGTGCCTTTACCGAAAGCATAAAGCTTGCAGGGAGATTCAAAATCCCTAGTCTCACCCTACTAAACACACACAGTAAATCGGGCTAAGATGAGACACATCAGCATTTACCCCCCTCATTACCCTGGTGATTACTCAGTATCTTGCCAGCTGCTTGCTGCAACTGCTTTACAGTCACCACATGTTTTAGCAACTCTCCTTCCTCAAGAGATCTTTGCTTGCATACTATAGGATGAAAAATTACAGACATACTCAGAATGCCTACATGGCAGAGAAACTGCAAGAAAGCAGAGTTGCAGAACTAATCATTACTTCTTCACAAAATCAGTGGTTTTCCACTGTGACTGACTGATTTAATAAAAATTAGGGACTGACTTAGAAAACATTCTAATCAATAAACATTGAATAATTAGCAATCTAAAGTGCCTTATGAGGATCAGAGTACATGTTCTTCAACATTTAATATAATCTATAAATCAAGAAATAACTTTTTAAAAATAAAACAGATAATTTTGCTTGAAATTGTCTTTTAAATTTTTTTCACATTGGATTAAACAGCTTTGAAATTGTGGTGGTGTACTAAACTAAGTGTATCGCTCTTTAATTTTAGTGAGAAACTTTGGTTCAACTTAACTTTTTCAATTGACTTTTGTCATCTTTGGTTTGCAATGAAAGAAAAGCAATAATCAAGCCTTTATTCAGGTTTTGCTTCTCCACTTTGTGTTGATCACAGTCATTGGAAGAAGAGGCTCCAAAGATTCCCCTCACAAATTAGGATTTTTTTTTTATTTTTAAGACATACCCCAAAATGTTAAATTGTGATTGGAATTAAATATCAAATTATTTACTCACAATACCCAATTAAATCTTTCTTCCAAAGACTATATAGAATTAGAGAGGTTTACTACTAAACAACAGCAAAAAAAAACAGGGTGAAGTAGATTAATTTTTATTAAACGAGTTTCTTGGCACTTCTTAATTACAATGCATGCAGTAAATATGTTGAAACTGATTTTTCAGTATTTGACTCGCTGAACACAATCTCAAATGGTCAATTTCTGATCTATGACTAATTAACTGATGCATCTCAAATATTTACATTTCTGCTTTGCATAGTTTAGATTTGCAGTTTTAGAAACAAAACAGAGCCATATTTTTTAAAGATTAATCTTACGGTATTGGTCAGTTTTCTTCAACTATTTGTATCACTAATTACATCTAGGATTCCCTTTTTACCCATTTATGTCCTGAATCAGTGAACTAAATAATGATTAAAAATTATTTAAAAAAAATTCAATACATTTAACAAGCAGAAAAACAACAAAAAAACCAATGAAAATTAATCTTTTTTTTTTTTTTTTTCTTCAATTGAATCTCACTATTTTATGTTTTTAAACTGAAAAAAAAAAGGCTTGGGTGTTATTTTCCACTGGGTCAGATCCCCAGAGTAGGAGAGGGACTGCCTTATCACTCTGCTGCCCCTCAGAGTTCCTGCCTGTCAGGGCTCTGACAGGGTGCCTCCTCCCCAGTGACAAAGGTTCACTGCTGCGTTTGCACTTGAATGAACAAAATTTACAGAAAACCTCAACTGACCCTAAGAGGAGGCCGTACCATATTTCTTGATAAACCCACACCACTATAAGGAATAATCCTTACAACTCTGGAAGACTGTACGCTAATCAAAGTTTCCAGAATCATCAGTCTGAATACCAACATTTGCCATAAGTTTCAGCTATTTTAAATGTGAAACAAATCAGGAAAAATTGAAGACAAGGAAGGATGTAAAGCCATATTTAAAAAAATTGCAATATGTGTTTCGATGGGATCGTTAGTACCTTTTGAGAATAACCTCTAAGCAGGTATTAAACATACATTTCACCAAGCCCATATTTCTTAAAATTGTCTTGTTATTCTTCTGGTGTAAATTCCCAATCCATAACTGTCCTGTTTTCAATAGCTGTAAGGAGAAATTATCATAATTAACAAAACTAAAGGCTTGAAAATGTCAGTGTGTAATTAATCTGCATAATGTGTTTCATAGTGAGCTAAATTACTGGAATAAATTAACTTTACAGCAAAAATAATTTGCATGAAGTCATGGATTTAGCCAATAGGACTGGAATAAACTTTGGACATCTTAAAAAAATAAAATAAATTAAAGATACAGCACTTGAATCAAAGACCAGACTTGGTTAGAGAACCGTATATGTGTGTCTGTCTATACACATATACACATATACACATAACATTTATCAGATAAATTAACCTACTTGATCCTCAAGTCAAATACAATCAAAACTTTTTAACTTCATTCCTGCATTTTAGAATTAAACAGTGGCCACCAAGTCCGCACAGGTCTTTGCATGAAAATCAGGTTTGAGAGGAAGAGAACACATGTTTACTTGTTGCAAGAGACTCAACCCTCCGTGCCAAACGCAGTCCTGTGGAATGCAGACTGTTCCCATTTCAAAGAACTAGGCTTGTATAAATCCACCGGTTTACAGGGAAGGGAATAGCCTAACCGGACCTAAACTGTCATGAGCACAGAGGCGGACTAATTCAACAGGCCTTCATGTAATGAGACGGTGACCCCGATTTTGAAGCTTCGTGAGCAGTTTTGGCTGAAAGGTGTCGCCCTAATTAACCTGGGAAACATGGCTGAACCTTACGAAAACGACTTTTTTTTTTTCTTTAAAGACTGTGAATTTGAAATATTGCAACCAACTCAGCTTTTGCGCTTTTTGGTAGATGTTAACAAGAAAATTACCAGTGCACTTCTACGCCTTCTACGTATTTTTAATGGCCGAACAAATAAGCACAATGCATATCTCCAAACTTTGTTCATTAGTTCAGCCTTACCTTATAAACATTTTCCGTCAAGCGATGAACCTCGTCAGTGCGAGACATGGTGAAATCTTCAGCCAGGACCATAAACGGTTTTTATCGCAAAAGCGTTTATCCGAGAAAAAAAAAAAAAAAAAAAAAAAAAGATAAAAAAACGAGTGAATGAACAGGTAGAAAAAGCAGGTTTGAGCTCACAGCGAGCGACAGAAACGCCACAGCAGGAATGAGGTTGCGCTCCCGAAACCTGCAAACTAAACACACCTTCGTTCTCCGCTGCTTGACAGCCCGCTGTTGCATTCACGGACCGCACCCGAATGCCGCGTTTTTCACAATCTCGAAAATATTGGGTGGTATTCACATACTGTGCGAAGTTATCCTTAACATGACATACATATAGCACATAGAAAGAGTCATAGCATAGCCCAAGGAAATAGCCACATAACGGTTAATAATTTCAATTTCTGTGCAAGTACACCGAATGCAAAATCCCTACAGTCGTGAATGTAGCATTATCTTGTCAAATTGTAGATTTGGTGACCGCCTCCCACACCTATGACCAAGTGGAGACTGAATAACACAAATAATTTATTTTGATTCAATAAATTTGATTTGTACTATGAAGTAATGGATTCGTGTAATTGGCAAACAGTTTTCCGTTGGGCCATATGTTTGGTTTATGTTCACTGGGTCATTTGGGATGATAATGTGTTTTAGGTCTCGGTATATGTGTAGTTTATCCGCCGTTAGTCGATTCTCCGCTTCCAATATAATATTTCAGGTACAAACGCTGCAAGTCATAGAGGCTTTACGAAACACCACTGGGAACTATTTGTTCTGAACTTCACATGAATTGATGCTCACTTTCCCAAATCTAGGGCTGTACAGACCATATTCCTCTCCCAAGTAACTCCGACTTTCAGCAAGCTTTTTATTTTTTTGACAATAAACACGTTCACTGCACTGATGACATTGTAATGGGGAGGCAGTATATTGTCAAAGTGTATTACCACAGATAAGAAAGCAAACAATGCCCTCTTCTGGATAAATGCATGCTCTACAACTTGATAGAAAAAGTCTGAACTGTTATTTTTTTACAGCTTAGTTTATTATCTAAAACGGTTTTATTTTTTAATAGTATTTCATGGTCATTTTAAAACATCTAAAATCCTATTTTTTTCTACATCCCTTAACCAGCACAGTGCCTATGAAACAACTCCAAATTAAACAGACAGAAATGCAATATTTCACTTTATGCTTCTGTAAACTGTGGGAAAAGTCTATATTGGATACAAATCCTCCCCTTCTTACAAAACTAAAGAGGCTTTATTTGCAGATCAGTGCTGGGTATCAACCAGAAATTCTCTTAGGCTGCCAGCATCTCTCTGTCCTCTTGCTTCTTGGCTTCTTTCATCTCTAAGAAGAAAAAAATAAGAACAAAATTAAGTTTGAAACATTTTTTGATGAGCAGAATAAGAAAAAGATAAAGTCTACCTGTTTCAACTTTAGCAGCTTCTGGTATCTCTGGTACAAGGTCAGTGGGAACCTCTGGCAGTGATACATCTTCTCCCTGAATAAAAAGAAGAAAAACAAAACAAAGCAAAATAAAACCATCTGGAGGTTTAAAGGAATGTTTCGTTCACAAGCTAAAAAAAAAAAAGGTATTTACAGACTTCATGTACACTGAGTTGTGCGCACCTTTATTCTACTTATTGATAGCTTGCGGCTGAAATAAAAAACTGCTTCATTAAAAATGCTATCATAAGAACCACCCCTCAAGCATCTTGAAGCCATTAGTATAAAAAATAAACTGGTGTGGTATTCCTCAAGTAAAGCCAAAAAGGTCCATATTTTGCTCATCCATCCAGAACATCTTTTTCCACAAAACCTGTTTTATTAGTTTCACGGTTCACTGCAGAATGTAGCTGAGCTTGAAAGGTGTATAATTAAGCAGTTTTTTCCCCTCCTTTTTGCAGAAGTTGATGTAAAACCATCTCAACTGGAGACAGTGAGATTGTAAATCATACATAAAAGGGAACATGTTTTGGGGATTTTTTTCAAGCCAAATAATTCCTGAAGTTTGACTCATCTTTCAAGAGATAAACTCTCATCTCAGATTGTATCACCTAATATCTTGTTTAATCCAGACATTTATAACTAAATCTGGTATAAGGAAAATGATGGAAAGTTTGATTCTTGGATCTGGACAGTAGATGTTTTTTATTGTACTAGATGTAAGCAAATCCAAAGTGCAAGACAAGTTAAGCAACAATTTAGGTTTCAGTGAGCATTAATAACTGCTATTGCTAAAATAGCAATTATTAAAAATTATGTGTGCCATAAAAATTACAACTGCCTTAAAGTTTCAGTGTTGCTTTTCTTTCCTAGATGAAGCCTCTGATGTGGCTGTTTAAAACTGAATTTAACTGGATTTATAATTGAAGTTAGGCAGTACATGAACTTGCATGTGTAATTCAAAGCAAAACAACCACAATAAAATAAAATACAATTTTAGTCAGATATTTTACTCTAACAAAAATGTACGTTGGATTTAAGTTGCTTGTTGTTGTTTTTTTTTGATAACACCGATAAGGTATTTCTAGGTGACCAAATAAGAGGGAAATGTGCTGCTCTTCTCCGGTAAGATGAACTCTACCCTTAATTCGGTTATTTTCAGTTCACTGAAATCTTTTGAGTTTTATTTATATAATAAGAATAAATGCAGTCATTGAACCAGTGTCAGCACTCAATTATGAAACATAGTCTTTTTCTGCAGTCTGACGGAGTGTATCATTAAAAACAATTAGAACACAATACAGACTTTAATCCCTATAAATCTGCATAATTCATGAGCACAATTGTTTTCTGTTACAACTTGTAATTAGATTCTTACACAGCTGTGACTTGCTGAAAATCCCTTGGAAACTTATTAAAAATCTGAAATTAAATATGCAAATAAATATGAATCAGCTCTTCTCCAAAAGACGCAACCAACAGTTCAGGATCGATATTATGGATACATTTATGTGGAGCGGCGAACGGAGATGTGTGGTTGATAAGACATTTTTAGAATAAATATAAAGTTAAACATCCATCTTAGAACCCACCTGAGTGATAGCTTCTAATTCTGCTAAAACTGCTTCTTCATCCTCGTGTGTCATGGCTCCAGCCAACATTTCATCAATGTGCTGCAAATGCAAAATGTAGACTTGTTGATGCATATCTGCTCTTAATTACAGACTCTCTGCACTATTTGAAGTAAAAAAGAAAAATAGGTAATTTAAAAGCAGTAAACAAATAAAAATATACAGGAAGTGGAATCATTTGCATATAGGTTACTCTGAAGTACCCTTTGATACTCAATTGATTCTTGGGTCTCCTCTAGGATTTTTTCCACATCTTCTATCGACATGATCTGTGAAAAAAAAAAAAAAAAAAAAACCACACATTGAATTTTGTTTCAAATTTTAGACTAAAATGTTAGTTTTTTTCACATTCTATCAGACTTGTGAATCCTCTAAGCAAGGCCTAAGTATCTAAGCATGTGCAACATTCAGAATGATGTCACCGAGGCTTTTCTTTAATCCTTTAATCTTAAAGCCATGTGCATCAGCTATGTTGTTGTACATAGCGATCTAAAAGCTTTCTGCGCTGCTCAGACCCTTTTTTTTGCAGGGATCACATTATAGAAAGCATTCCAATCAGACGAAACTCTGACACAGTTACAGTGTACACTGATGTACAGAAAGCTTAAGGGTTCATGAATACAAAAAATGTGCAAAAGTGCATTTCTAAACAGAGAATAGAAGGGAAAAAAAACTAAATATGTACCTCGTGCATATTTTTCAGGCATTCATTTCCAATTTTAAGCCCCTCGACGACTTTCACCTCGATTTGCATGAACTCAATATCTTGAACCTGTTGACAAATAATATATTTTTAAAAATGTAGTTGCAGAATAAATGATAAGTACACCAACAAAACAAAACGTTCAACTCAAAATTGGTGAATTGGGTTGTTTCGTCACATTTAAGTCAATTGTTAAGATTTAACAATTAACTCTGCACATAGAGGGGGCAGAATCTGATCATTTTAAGCATGATTTCACATTCTAATAAGTCATTAACGGAAGAAAACGTAGCTATTTTTCAATATTACTGAGATGTTTAAAACAAAGTCTGATGAAGAACTAAATTTAGGTTGCTAATTTTAGAGTGTGAAACTTAAAATACCCAAAAGCTAAATACTATGTACAGCAAAGTTGGTCTATTTTGAAGAATTTAATTATATTGGCGCAGTTGTAGCACTGTTGCCTTGCAGCAAGAAGGTCCTGGGTTCGATTCCCGGCCCAGGTTCTTTCTGCACGGAGTTTGCATATTCTCCCTGTGCATGCGTGGGTTCTCTCCGGGTACTCCGGCTTCCTCCCACAGTCCAAAAACATGACTGTTAGGTAAACTGGTCTCTCTAAATTCTCCCTAGGTATGAGTGTGTGTGTGCATGGTTGTTTGTCCTGTCTGTCTCTGTGTTGCCCTGCGATAGACTGGCGATCTGTCCAGGGTGACCCCCGCCTCTCGCCTGGAACGTTAGCTGGAGGTAGGCACCAGCACCTCCCGACCCCAGTAGGGACAAGGGTGTAAAGAAAATGGATGGATGGATGGATGGATGTATGTCACAGATCATGCTGGATTTGAAAATTGTTTGGAAATGTCACAATTGAGTAAAAACTCAATTCACTCAAGGAAAAACAGACAGAAAATGAAGTCTACACCTAGTAATGCTAACTGCATCAAATATACTAATTGTGTAAAAAGTTAAATAAATGCCAATGATTTTGTCTTTGTTTTAAAGTGAGGATAAAATTCTGTTTGTCAATAGAGTGGGATATCTGTGTAGCCTTTGGTTATACTGAATTATTATTTTATTGTAGAAATTTTGTTTTCATGCAAAACTAAAGAAAAGTGTTTTAAGGACAGGCTAACTCAAGAATCAGCAGATCAAGGTTCTACAGTTGATTCATTGTTCTCAGAGATGGATCAGGGGACTTCACCTCAGCTTATTCAGATATATATATGTATCTATATATATATATATATATATCTATAT
>CAEFZX010017177.1:0-40094 GCA_903066825.1 Alfaro cultratus
CTCCGAAGAGTTTTTTTGCGGCGCTAGTGGCTCGCATTTTCCACAACAGTAGGCTGACAGGAAGGGGGAAGGAGAGGGGGGAAGACATGCGGCAAATGTCGTCGGGTCCGGGAGTCGAACCCGCGACGGCCGCGTCGAGGACTCAAGGCCTCCAAATGTGGGTCGCGCCAACCGCTACTCCACCACGGCACGCCCCAGTACTTTCCATTTTAACGTTGACCTCGCTCTTCCAGGTTGCGCACAACAATAGGGACATCTACCGGACATACATATTTAATTGGAAATACAGGAATGTATTTCCAATTAAATGTATTTCATTTCTGTATTTCATGAGATACAGAAATTTCATAAAATTTCTCTACACAATTTGCAACATACAGAAATGTTAGAAATATTACAATGCTAATACTGTTAAAATGTTAGCTTTGCAAACCAATGACCACTTCATACATGGTTCCCAATGATGAATACGTAAGAAGACATACATTTTTCTTTCTTGTTGGATGAAGGATTGCATATAAATCAGTACTTTTGATTGAAGTTCAGGGTAATATAAGGTTGGCGGCTGCCACGATTAGAAACATCTGCTGGAAGTGAACGCACCCAAATGTCCTGTGAAGTGATGAAAGCCTGGCTGTGTGTGTGTGCGTGTATGTGTGTGTGTGCAATCAGGAGCCCAGCATCCTAATGAAGCCTAATAGAGCCGTCTTCACTACAGCTGTCATCGTGCGAATGGCTACCAGCCTTTCAGCCTCTCAGTCATCCCTATTATCTCCCACCGACTTCACCTATCACTCCCGCTGGTAAATACTATAAGCTCTGACTGCCTGAGTGTTGTGAGGCAGCGTGGTGGGGAGCTGATCATTTTCTGTGTGTATCTCATGTTTGTGGAGGTATGGGGACTGTTTCTGTTAGGTGGATGTATTTATAAAGAAGTGGAAACAATAACACCAATATTAAATCAATTCCCTGTATTCATTTTTGTTACAATTCTAGGCAGGGATGTGCATGTGTAGTTTTCTTTTTTTCAAAGCTGTTTATGACTGTTTACTATATGCGATAGTTGTGTCTTTTTACAACATGTGTGTGTGTTTATATGCACATTTAAAGTCTGTGTGTGTGTGTGTTGTAATAGGTGCCCCCTGTGGCCTTCCCTTGTGCCAGGCCTTTAGCGCAGCCCTGTTTGCATAATTATGCTAATTCATTTTGCCATAGTGCTAATTAGACCTTGTTAGACAATAGCGCTAGACTGGAAGCTGGCAGGCACACACACATATGCAGCCACAAGCTCACTCTGACTGTTGTGTCAATGACAAGATTTGCGGTCCCCCTCTGCGCTGTTTATAACATGCTTTCTATAGAAATCACTCTCCATTGGTGCCTTCTGGACTGAGCTCAGGTGTCTCTTACCATTTTGATTTAAACTAGTGGAGAGAAATCAATGTGACAATATCACACATGCTTTTTGAAACTACTCCCAATTGTCTATTCAAGAACCTGTGGTTCTCTCTTTTTTCCCCCCCCATCAGAGCTGATTATTTAATGTTTCTTTCTCACCAAGTAAGTATATTTTTCAAAGCTTTGCTTGTTTTGTCACACCACAATAAAATATAGCTATAATTTTCATCTCAGTCTGCCTTACTTTACTAACAATACAAATGTGAGTCGTTCACATTTGTAGCACTATGTAGCACTATTCCTCAATACCAAAATACTTAATTTTTCAATATTTGGCTTGTCAGCAAATGATAAAAGATATTAGGTACACAAGATGAAGCTAATAGTGTTCATAAGAAAAACACAACTGTAACAAGTATTTCTCAAATAAAAGATCAAGTTAAAGGATTTTTAATCTGTGTAAATTGATTTAGTCTGAGTCTGACTTTTCTCGGGGAAGCGGTTTTGATGCAACACCGCATGTAGGTTGGTCGTAATGCCAAAAATAGTAGTAGAATTGCCCTTTTACTGTTTCCTCAAAGAGAATAAAGTGTCACATATCATAAAGAAATATGTAATTAAGGTTTACGTAGCCTATATGTTTTAGATTTTTACCACTGGATTTATGAAAGGCAGTCCAGTATTCTTAAAAAAACAAACAAACAACAGTCATAGTTATTTAATTAGTGCCAATCACAAGCTAGACATTAGGCACTGGCTTTTGTGGAATGTGTACATGCCAATATAACTATTTAGTTTCACCAATAAAATACAATAAAATAAAATAAAATGAAGATGTGGTAATAAATCTTCTGTTCAGTTTAGAAAAATGTAGTTCAAGTTTAACAGGTATTTTAAATTTTGAACTGCAGATGATCCAAAACAGTCTAAGCAGGTTACAACGAAACAAAACACTGAACTCGCCCTTTCTGTGATATTATCACAAACGATAATATCGCAGTCTAGCCTACTGCGATATGTGATGATATTTTCTTACAGAGTTCATGAAATGTGTGTTATGTATTTTATTGTCATCATCATCAACATTAACATTGACAACCCTATTTATAAAGCGCTTTATCACCAGTCACGGCTGGAACAATGTGCTGAACATTAGAGGTCAATAGGATAAGAAAAAAGATAAAATAAATTGACAAAGCTAAACACACATCCGTCCATCCATCCGTCCGTCTGTCAATTAATTAATTCATTAATCATCCGCTACAGGCGAGAGATGGATTAAACCCTGGACAGGTTGCTGGTCGACTGCAGGGCAGCCAATCATACAGTGTTTTAATTGAGGAGACATGTAATGGTTTTAAACTGTTAGACTGTTTAAAACCTTTAAAACAATCGGAAGGACTTTGAAGCAAACTTTAAAATGAAAAACATATGTGTTATTCTTTTTTTAACCAGATATCCAAAATGCTGCCACATAAATGACTTAAAGGTAATGAGAACATCTGTATTGCTAATCTAGCAAAACAAAGTCATTCTAACTGCACCTGGCTGGTACTGACTGGCATTGAGACAAATGCAGTGTAGAGGAAGAATATATTGGCATTTTGATTGTTTTTAACACTCCAGTTGTTTTTAACTTGTATTTCAGCAAAATTTGTATTTATTCATTACAATTTTAATGTAATGAATAATTAATGAGTAATCATATTTCCCACTAAAAGGCCAGGTTGATCTATTGGAAGTTCTAAAATATTCAAAATATACTAAGAAACATTTCAAAAATGTTTCCCCTTGTAATATAGGGAGACAGTCATTGTCTTCTCTTACTGCTCAGCTTTCTTGGTGTGTTTAACATTTTGTTAAACTACAGGTCTACAGATGGACATAAAGTGATCAGTAAATGTTCAATTTCAACATGTTGTGGGTAATTTGACATGGGAAACATTTTCTTGTCTTGTTAAATAATAATAAAAAAAAACAATAAGAAATTGTCTGCACAACACATCTTGGATAAACCAAGTAGACTTAACAAAGCAGAGATAAATGCCATTTTGAATATTTGCTTTTGTATGTTCTGTTGTACAGTTTGGTAGAAATGACAGATTAAAAATTCTCCAACTAATACTCAAGAACATTTTTAGCCATTTCCACAGTAATTGTTTCTAGGTCTATAATTTTGCCACTAATCATAAAAGACTGTCAAACAGTAAGTGGATGTGGCTTTTTAACTGTAACGTGTGCGTATGTGTGCGTGCGTGCGTGTGTGTGTGTGTGTGTGTGTGTGTGTGTGTGTGTGCGTGTGTGTGTCACTTTGTGGCGTTGTAGTGGGGGTTGGCAATATTGCAGGCAAGACTTGAATGGCTCCAGGGCACATTGAAGTAGTCGCTGGTTGACTTAATTGAAAGTAATTGATTTTTGCTTCTCTAGCTTTGTCTTCTCTATCCATGAGAAAGTAAGACTTGCCTCAAGTACTGCTGGCTGTTAGAAGCTTCTTGACACCCGAGAAGTAAACAGTTTCCACACTCAACCTGCATCAAAGCACAACTTGATGATAATGTGCAGACGCAGACCTAGATGTAAACGCCCGCGCGGCCACATGTACGCTGATGTTCCCTGCGGTTAACTGTTATTATGACTCTGGGCACAAAAGGGTTTGAAGGTGGGCTGCTGGGTGTAGCTTTTGCTTAAGGAGTCCTTTTCCTTTAATAGTGGCCAGTTGATTATCTAAATTTGAGCCAGACTAAGAGTTGTGTATGTGTGTGTTCAGCGCTGTTGTGCACTATTACCGGTAAGCGGTGAGGATTAAGTTCAGGAAATGAGTGGAGCGTTAAAGGGTGCTTCCCTTCCCAGTGCTTTTGCATTGTCACCGCGGCTAATACTCAGCTAATTACAAGGGCATACTTTAGCAGCAAGCTCAGCTATAACTCTTATCTCAATGCACTACATTCTTCTCTTTTCTTAGGTTACCCCCTTCACCTCAGATTTTTTTTCTGGGAGAAGTGAAAGAAAAAGAGAGAGTAATAACAGGTCACCCCCTACTCTAAAAGCACTACCTCCCTCTGGACGGATATAATTATTGGATTTTTCTCCATTTAAGTCGCCCAATTCTTATATACCCCTCCTAGAAATGTCTCAGATGGTTTCTAATCTCAGCTAGGCGGGACAGTCCAGCCATGCAACACAAGCACAAAGAAACAGTGTTTATGCAGTCTACAATGCCACTGAACTGTGGGACAATCTAGAAAGCAGCCTGTGAATGTCATTCTGTTTGTTCTGTTAGGATTGAATTATGAAACTAATTTATTTACACATCAATTGATACAAGGCTTAATGCATCAATTGATACATTAAGCCTTGAAAAATCTTAATTATGTCCAGAGTTTTCCCTTCTGGGTCTGTATTTACATTTAATGAGGTCCTAAATTTGTAGGTCTTATAATTTTTTGCTTCTCCTATGACCATTTTGGTTCCATGATTTCATGGTTTTGCATTTTTTACTTTAAGCAAACAAATTCAAATGTTTGCAAGGAGTCATCTTGAGCTCCTCACCCTATCTCTTAATACACTCAGGACACTGTAAAACTTCCCTGGACTAGATGAGTCTTCACTTAATATTAGATGTTCTTATATTTCATTAGACCAATTTGCATAATAGGAATGTGAAGTTAGATTTCTGCTTGTGTATATAATACATCTATACACAAGCTTGAATATGTGGCGGTGCTGCCATTAGAGGGTGATTAGCGTATGGTGGCTAATTTGGCTCTCCTCCCACTCGTACCCATCAAGTGCACCTCAAGCCACAAGTGCTTGAGTGTGCTTGTTTCTGCATGTGCAAATCTATTTGTGAAGGTCCCTAATGATGTTTAAACACAAATAGATGATTAATGTGATTAGTGTGTTGGTTGGAAGAAGCAGCACTATGTTAAATGGTTACATGGCCACATGGGAACAGGCTTTGGTTTCTTTCCAAACTCATAACTCCTACTTCATCTTCGCATCACTACATTTTCTGGAGAAAAAAAAAATCTCACTCCAAAAACTAAACAAACAAAAACAACAACAAAAAATGCAACTTTTTGAAATATTTCTTTTTAAGTGAATTTCATTTAGCACTTATTTTTTTTCAGGAATCTAAAAGACAGAGTCTTTGAACGTTCACACAGCTTCTTAGATACCCATTTGATTTGACAACTTCTGTTTTTGTGTCCATATCGTCAATAAGTAAAGCTTTTTTTGATGGCAAGAGCAAGACATGCTTTTAGATTTTTCTCACATTTAGTAAATAACAAATTTCAGTATTACTTTTTTAGATTGTGTTACAATGAAAGCTTATTTATGTACTGTAATGGCCTAGTCAAAGTTCAAATCTAACTCAAGTCTATAATTTGTGGCAAGGCTTGAAAACTGCTGCTCACGAACATTCTTCATTTAGTCTGAGCTTAAGTGATTTTGCTAAGAATGGCTAATATTTCAGTCTCTTAATTTTCCATCTCTGTGTGAGACATACTAAAAAGACCTGTGATTTACACCACATATTTCTTATTTTCGCTATAAAAAAATCATTTTCTTTCCTAGTCATTCACTCCTTTGTGTTGATCAATCACATAAAGGGCCCAACAATATATTCAGTCTTGTACTTTTTGCCGGGCTCTGTACAGTAAAACTTTAACACATTGCTTTAACTATGTGCAGGCAATTGAAAATCTCAGAAAAAACATTGAAGTGCTTGTGAATCATTAGTTCTTTAGCAGATTTTGTCAAAACGCCTTCTAGTGAAGTGGAGCAGCTGCTTGTTAGCCTTCAGCCTGTCAACACGTCTTTTCCAGAAAGACTAATGTGTTTGCTATTTAGCTAAAGAGCCATTAACTTGCTTAGTGACTGGCTGTACGGCTTTAATGCACAAACTGTTGAACACTACTTCTTCACTCTGTCAGTTTCTCCCTGACTGGGGGCTCTAAATAGCCCCACAGGGGCCTTTAACTGTCAGCAGGCTGTGCTAATGTTAGGTGTCGGCTGTAATTGGTGTGCTACATGCTAATGTTAGCAAGTGCAGGCCTCAGAGGGGAAAGTTAACTGATTTTCAAGTGCCCCCCTGAGAAACGGGCCTAACTGCTGTAGCGTCTCTCTGGGGCTCCAAGCTGAAGAGACTGAAGCTGTTCGAGCAAACTGCTTTATAACACTAGACTGTTTATTATTATGGGAAAGAGGCATGAATGCACCCAAAACCTGAAACATTCAGTCTGGGTGTTTATATATCTCATCTCTAAAAAGTGCATACTGAAGTAAACTGATGATCTGTTTTCAGTTTTCATCTTATTTCAGACTTTCAAAGCAACTCTTCTGACTTTTGGATCTTTTATTTTGCTTTGTATCAGCACACACAGCCATTGGCACACACATTTTTTCCTTACTGTGTCTCTATCTGTCCACAGCAGGCCATGGCGCCACATGCCTTTGTGCCTGTCCACTGAAGCTGAAATAGACTCTCTTTCTCTGTTGCTCACATGTATAATGAACACAGAGAGGAATATAAAGAGTCATTCGACGTTTTGTGAAAAATGTTATTGTTAGGGAATATAAGGAATAATAAGCGATAACACGTTATATTACCACTGAAGAGATTAAAAGATAACTAGTAAAGACGGCTGCCAGCCTTTTGCTAATCATGTTAATTTTTATATGTTCTAATACAAATAAGTCATTGCCTTTTTGGCAGATAATTATTATACTGTAAAAAGTGATAAATTAGTGCAATGACCTGTTCTGCTCTCATTTACTGTTGTAAATTACATGCTGTGCTTTGGAAAGTATTCATAAATCTTTAACTATTTCACAAACTTCAGTGTAAAATGTTTTATTTGGATTGCATGTGATAGATTCTCACAAAGTGGTGCGCAATTGTCAAAGCTTTGTGGAGAACTTGCAAAAAACTTGAGAACAAGTTCCAGGTTCACCATTCACCTGGACAACACTGTAGTTTATAGGTAGGTTGTCCAAAGTGCAGTGCATGGGTCTTTTGTTGTCCTCATCAAAAATTCAACAGAGGCATAAATTTGGTTAGGCAGCTGATGTAGATGGTTCGAAAAACAATGTTAGGGTGCAATTTTCACTTATGTGAAGTTTCCCCCCCAAAAAAGAAGCCATTATAAGATCTACTTCATTGAAACATGTATTAATCTTTTCTCAGCCATATTTTTTGCTTTTAATTTAATTTGATTGTGTAAAGTATTAGGGCCACACTAAGAAAGTGAAATAAATAAAATTTAAGAATAAAGTAGAAGTGAGACATACTTTGTGGATAAAGTCAGGACATTTTGACTTTAATCTGGTAACATTACGAGTAGGCAAAGATAATCAACCCAACAAATTTGTGTTTGATTATCTGTGAATGATTTACAATAATTTACAGATCCCCCTTTTACATTAATTACACCAATATTCTTGTTTTATGTAAATATTTGAGCAAGTAAGAATGAAATCTAGCTAGTTTTTGCTATTTTGATTAAAAACATTTTCATCTTGACATTATTTGGCCCCCATGTCATAGAGAATATGTAGCTTACAAACATCAATGTTCACAGACACTTTCCATCCAGTCTGAACGAGCTGAGTTCATTTGTAGAATTTAAATTTTGCTTTCATTTCTCCGTTATACAACAGTTTACATGAATTCCAGGTAAATAAAGTCAAGTTTGTAGTTGTGATATAAAAAAAAGTGAACAAGTTCAATGTTTTTGTGATGATTTAATCAGTTGTGATAAGTTGATTCCTTCTGAATCAGCAAAGCAATGCTGGAACAAGTTTCAGAAAATACAAAGAAATGCATCTCTTAGGCTGCAATCGTAAATACACCGGACCATCGCTGTAATTGTGTAAAAGATGTGCTTAGTCCAGCACAGCAGAGTATCAGCTCACAGGTTTTAATTTACGTGTACAGCTGGTAACATCCTCCCTCGTTGCTCTCTGCTAGCCGCGCTGTTTTTTTCCCTCCCTCTCGGCTTACCTCTTGCTCTCTCCACCCACCAGTGATTGCACAATCTTTCATCACAATCACAACAGCCCAGATCCTGTACCAGTGTGTGACCGCCACCAATCAACACACACACACGAACACACGTGTCCTCGAGGAGGAATACAGTTGAAGCTTTTATGCCGCTTCCCCAAGTGGCTGTTTTTCGAGCGCAGCCACAATGGAGGGCCTAATGTGGATTTGTTTAAAGAGCTGGTTAATTGGAGTAGGATGCTCTAATTGCACCTCTTTCATGGTGTGTGTTTGCGCTTGTTTAGATGTGTGCTTGTCACCTGGCCTTTGTTTGGACTCTGTGTGGGAAAACATTTGCTCAGCTATAGCTGCACTAGACCAACACTATAAGCTACATAACAAACACATAAGAGGTATGAAGTGCCTAATCTGCGAGCGGGAGCGGATGAATAAATAGTACACTTTGTAATGAGTACAAATTACTGTATGTGCTCGATCTCCAACTTCTGTTTGTTGCGATGCTTCTGTATGTTCTTCTGTCTCTTTCTGCCGGCGCTGTCCCCCAGCTGGGGGTGCTCTAAGTCTTTCTATAACTCTGCTGGCGCTGTGTGTGTTTGTGTGCGTGGTCCCATCAATTTCTAAGCATCCGAGTTATCATAGCCGTGTCCTGCTCTGCCTTTTTCAAAGTGGGACACTGAACCAAGAGAAATGCTATGGATATTGTACCAGCACTTGTCAGAATAGAGATGGCGATATATCTGCTTTTTTTCAGGGGCAGAGGTCAGCTTTAGAGAAGCGGTCCAAACAAGATGGCTCAGAACAACATAAAAGTCTAATACATGTGGAAGTGTCCTGGTTCCTGCATATTATCTGCATTTGAGATATATTTCATTCATTTTCAACATAGTTGATTGTGTAGCCAGTCCAGAAGCTTAATGTTGACATTCATCATCCATCCCAGGGGTGTTCAAGCTTCAGCCATCTAGCTGTTGAGTTGAGAATAACTTGAAAATTTCTGCGTCCTCCATCTTCATTATTATATCCATTTTGCAGCAGCACCAATAACATTCAGCGTGATGCTTCCAGCACTATGCTTGGTAGTTGGTACAATGTTCCTAAGTTTCAATGCCTTAATATGACTCATGCAGGCATACTTTGTCATCATGACTAAATTAGGGTCTTGCCTGACCATCATTTCTTTTTTTCCAGAGAAGGCATTTGACTCTGACTCAGCTGGCTCTGAGGTATCCACTTTGCAGCTGAGGATTCTTTCTTGTCCGATGCCAACTCAGTTCTCAAGACATTTCCACTTAACCAAAGGCCTGAAGTGGCTGCAAACTCATCCATACTTTAAGTGTGAATGTTTAAAAGCCAGGTTTGCACTAGAAAATCAGCAATGTTAAGTAAATGGGACCATTTCTAACTAAAAAAGTTTTCAAATATCCAGAAAAAGTAATGACCAAATCCTGATCCTGATTACAAAATGTACGTAAAGTTTGCTAAAGGACACCTGACCAAATGTCAGTATGGGTCATCTATAAGTTTTGCCAATGTATAGTTTGGCAGTGATGCATTAAATTAAAACTTGTTTAAATTTTTTAAAACTCATTGTAGATGTAAAGTTTTCCATAAAAGAAAAGAAAAATATAAAATGTGTATGTAAATGTCTGACTGACACTTTAAAACCAAGCTATTCAAAGACTTCTCCTAAAATAGTGGTTTAATTAAAATGCAGTCGAAGTGGGACCTGAATGTTAGAACAAAAATTAGTTTGAAAGTAAATAAATTCTAGTAGTTGTCAATTTCTGTAACATAAAGCGCAGTTAGCATATAGGGTGAAATAACTTTGAGTCATTCAGTTTTTGCCATATTTTACTATTTGTGACTCCGTGTGTCTGTGTGCGGGATCCTCTATGTGAGGGAAAAGCCATGGCGTGCCTTAAGTGGGCCATAGGCCTAAAGATGATCAATAATTGCCATTCAAAGCCCATTCTCATCCTGCCAACACACTTCCATACTGTGTACAGCAGAGCGCTTAGTTGATCAATTGAAAATAAGTGTCATTTACTTTTGCATGTTTGCTAAGTTACACGAGCAGACCCAGGAGGGCTTCCTCAAGCTCTCTTTATGCTTTTGTTTCCCTTCTGTTCCATTTATTTATTTTTTAATCATTTGGCAATATGAGACAGGAAAGCAACCTTTGTTTTGTTGCAAACATGCTCTTTGCCTTGTTGCTTCCGTTCCGTGTGTGTGTTACAAGTTGCCCATGTGTTTGTGTGTTTGTAGGGTCAGGCTAAATGGATGTATTATTAGTAACCATTCTGCATTTGGTCACTGATGTTTTCAGGCACAACAATCAGATCACTTAAGAGACTACTTGGTCTATGGCCCAAAGGTTCCTGTCTCTCCCTGTATGTCTCTCTTGCTCTCTTTTTTCCTGGTATTCTTCAGTGCCTTTCTCCAGCACACAGTAAAACCCCAGCAGCCATGGCCATCAACCCTTATCTTCTCCCCTTGCCACTTCTCCTCTTTACTACCCTTGTCCTTTACCTCCATGGGGGAAAAAGGACAAGGTCATGGAGATAAACATAAAAAAAGTGAAAGTGGATGCGAGAAAGACACACACATAGCTAAAATGATCATTTCATTTGGACTGTAGCCTCTGGGCAAGTGTGATGAGAGGCTTGCTAGCCTAGCAAATAATGGCCATTTATATTTAAAGCCTTTTTTACTACTTACTGCCAGCTACTATTCTAGAGTTTAGCTGAATGATGTCTTAACCCATGTAATCCTGTAAAAATGGACCATTAAACCTTTGAGCCTGAGACTGTTGATACTGAAGAACATTTTTCGGCAATCACAAATAAGCAAGGAAACAATGCAAATTCTGTCATTGGATCCCTTATTAAGTACATCTGCGTAATTGCCTGTTGACGAAAGTAGTGAATTATTCAATCAGTAGTTTAAATAACTACTCACTACAACCAAGATATGAACCTCAAATTCAGCTGAGAAGAACAATGAACTGCTTAGATTCAGTAATGGATGAGGTGTAATATTATCCATTATTTGCCAATAATATACTTGATCACCTATTTGGCTTCTTACTGTCATGAAGTTCCCAATCCTCAGTGAAAATGCTGAGGACATTGTGATTATTTGAAAGGTAAGAGAAAAGTAAGGAACATGGCTTTAGTGTAATCAAAATTGTCTTTGTGGTCTTCAAGAAAAATATTTAAAAAAATATGTTTTCAATGTATCAAGCATCAATGTTGATGTTCTTATTGATTGGGAGGATTGGGAGTGGGAGGGTTGTTTTTTTGTGGTTTTGATTCATAAAAGAGAAAGTTTTGACTGTTTTTGTGGTCTTCTTTGAATCTTTGGACAATGTCTTTAAAGGGTTGGCCTTTGGGGTTCTGCTGAGATTCTGGTATACTGCAGTGCAATGTGGGCAATGGTTGAGTTCCTTCAAGAGTTGTGATGGGGGAAAAACAGCCCTCCTGATCTAAATGTGAGCAGTGGTTTGTTATTTAATTTCTGTGAATTACAAACATCTTGCCATGCTGTTTTGGACAGCTGGGTCAAAAGAGAGTCAAAGGCGTCAACTGATCACCACCTGCTAGTGAGTTGGATCCAGGCAGGTTGCCAGAATGATCTAGCAAACTCAAATGAGTCATGAGGGTAAATCAGAAAAATCTAACCAGAGACCCTTCAACTAACACCTCAGAGGGAGTTTCTCACAGGTCTCGAGGGTGGTTGTAGACATGGTATCTGAATGGACCTTGTCCAAAACCTTTGTCACAGATTCAGGAGCTATGCTCTGAAGATCATCTGTACCTGTGGCAACCAACGCACCTTTTAGTTGTGAAGATAAAGAAGCTTATAAAAGAGATAGTCCTTCCTTGAGGAATACGTAGCCATTTTGGCCTAGTAATACCTTGTGATCGCCAGACTAAGCTGTGCATTGCACAAAAGAAAGATGTCTCAGAATCTGCATGTATGACAAAAATTTCTCCACAGGTTAGACATTAGACAAACGTTGAGTTAAGTTGTTGAGTTGAAGCATAACAACTCTAAGCACAAGGGAGTCAGCTCAAAGTGATGATTTGACGTCCAAAGATTCACACTTTCTCTGATTCAAGCAGCTGTGGGGTGAACCAGAATAAGCAAATCTGTACTTGCACCCTAGCAGATCCAAAGGAAACTCTGCAAACAATTTCTCTTTCAGGCAACAACAGATTCTGCTTCAACTGGCCACAGATCTGCACATTTCCAACCAATATGTAGTGTTCACATTCTGCTAATCACTGTATGTTTATAATATCCAAATCAGCTGTGCTGTTCTTTTATGGACAATACGGTTTGTGCAAGAAAATGTGTTATCGGTGTTGTCTTTTTCTGGAGCTGGACAACAAAACACACTGTTATTAATTACTTTAAGCATACATCAAACATTGCTTAATCACATCTCTCTGAAGTCTTGCTGTTGTATGTTGTTTTATTTATTTTGCGTCTAGATGTTTTAATTTGTGTCCTTTGCCTTTGCATCATTTCGCCTCATTGTCAGTTTTCTACAGTTCTCTATCGCATTTATCTTAACACACAATTGCTTGACAATTGAAAGAATTCATCATGGCTACAAGTGCTCCTCTTTTGTTCTTTGGTAAAGCACTCAAGTGGTAATCATTGGTGAATTTTTAAAATGCTCTATAGGTATTGAAAGAAACTCCTATAGAGCACTTTGGAGAATACATGTCTGTACTAAGGTCAGACAGTTAGATATAAACCTTTGTGTGACAAGAATGTGGGCCAATTCATACAGAAGTCAAGCAAATAAAAACACGTCTTCACCAGAGCTAGGACTTTATTTATTGTAAGTATGTATCAAATTAAACCTCAAGAATCCAGTCATTTTGATGAATTTGGGTGTCATACAAGCACAGCAGAGAATATTTTTGGGATGGAGAAAAACAGAAGAGAGGACATGGAAGAGGGGAATACCTAATAGAGATATATCATTACACTGTTATATGTGTAATCTATTGTGCTGCCATTGAACAACAGCAGCATGCGTTTGGCAGTAGGCCATGGGCGCACATACACACACGCACACACACACACACACACACGCTGTGCCTCCAGTGGGGACGTAATAGATGGTGTGAGTGTATTAGTCGCTACAGTCCAAGTGTTAAGTGCTGGCCTGGTGTGTGTGAGATCGATGACAGCCGGGCGACCCCTCATTCTGGCACACACACATATAGACACGCAGAGAGAGCTGTGACACATAGCCTGAGGTCAGGGTTCATACGCAAACATATCAGTCTCTAAAACACACATAGACATCTCTTTCCCTCTCGCTCTCCGTGCGAATATAAGCTGGATCAAAACGTTTTGTGTCTATTACAGAAGCACGCGCGCACACGCACAGCCATCCATATAGCCATCTTGTCCTGCGACTGCAGGGAGGGGCCTGCTGTCAAGCACCGGTGGTCCATCGATACTCGGGCAGAGCACTAATGCCTGCTGTCTGCTGATGGACTCTGGCCTGCCTCCAGGGACCATTAGACTCAATGGGACAGAGACAAACACACACATATACACACATTACACCAAAATGAAACACATAAACACAACTAGTACTCTGATGCGCCATTAAATCTTAGTATTTGCAGGGTCAAACCTCACAAATACATACAATGGAAGCATTAATGCACATTTGTATTTTTTCATCTGTTTAATTTTGATCCACATCAAGCTGTAGTTGAGCTAAAGCAGGTTCATATAATTAAATAGGACTGAAGTAACTTATTTATATATTGAATTTGAAAGGGGGATCACAAAATAAATAATTTCACCCAAGAAAATAGCTAGAAAAATACCTGGAAAATACATTTTCTTTATCTTTAGCAAGTTTAACCCACGAGCAGTGACAGACAGGACTAGGATTCGGCTCCTTCTCAGTCTTTGAGAGGTGTTATGGTGTCGTCTTATATTTGATGCACACATTTGCTAGAATGCAAGAGTTGCGACTGTTTTAAGCATGTATGGCATTCGCATAAAATCTCCATTCTGCGCAGGATCAGGTGCTGTGTCATGATCATTTTCCTTGACTATCCGTTGAACTGCAATTCAGACAAAATTAGTTGTGCTATTATCTACCGGTGACTCCTTGGTCGTTCACTACGTTTTCTTTTATAACTTCTCATTTTTGCAGCTCCCTTTACTCTGTCCAGTTGATCGCTCACAGATACGTGTTACAGTAAGAGTGTCCAGCTCAGCAGCTTTTTGGATGGATTCGGTGAACAACAAATCAGCTGAAGTGGGGGAAAGAGAAGAAGAGATGTTATCTTACAATGAACCAAATACACACATTTAGCTGGACAATGATTGGACAACTTCAACTCTGTTACTTTCTCTTAAGGACAAGACCGAAATGTTTTGTGTATGACCTCACTCATTCGTGTGCGCAGACTCCAAGGACACTGTCTGTGGATGATTGAGATTTCATAGCTAAGCGTACCGATTGCCTACATTTCTCATGACAATTTCCTTAATTTTCCACATTCCTAATGGACTCAAACAAGTTTGATGAGCTAGTTGGGCGCCTAGCCCCATTTCTTTGCCACCAGGTGATCATACTTGATTATATTTGCATGGAATCGTCTTGATTTGGCAAATTCAGATTCAGATTCACCCAAATTACAATGCAGTGGTCAGATTAGGTTCATAATGCCATGCCTATTGTTAAAAAAGTTATCTTTAGACACAATAGAATCTTTGTTTTCATGCCTCAACTAAATAAAAGCCTGTCTAAGCTTAGAAGACTTAGTATGTTAAGAGAGAAAAAGAAGAAACAAAAAAAACCAATGCCAATACTGAGTAGTAAGTAAGAGATTTCAAAGTTGACAGTTGTACACCAGAGAAAGAAGTTGGATTTGTTGGTCAAAGGTTAGATTCTTAGACTTGAAGCCAAATTTTCATTTTATGCTGATTGATAAAACAAAGTGTAGACGATGCACAGGAGCAGCCCTGCCGAGTGAATGGGAGCGGCTGAGCGGAGTGAGCAACACGGCGCAGATGAAAACAACATGAAAGATGACGAGCAAGAAAACAGTGAAAGGACACCTTGAGAGAGGAGGCAAAGAGAGAGAGATGGGTCCTGACAGGGGCGGAGGACTGTCTGCAGATCTGCCTGCATCCAATCCGGGCGCCTGCGGGCATCATCACCGTCCCGACGCACACAAATGCACACGCAGATGCACAGTGATAACCCATCACTACTGGCCAAGTGTTGTTTAATCCAACCTGACTTGCACTCGACAGAAAAAGCAAATTCACTTCCACTCAGAGTCTGAAAAAACCAAGCGCTCTTCACATAAATGGCAGCGCTCTGAATTACCCTGTTTGTGTGTTTGTAGAAGGAATGCGTGTGTGTGTGTGCGTGTGTGTGTGTGTGTGCTTGTTGGCATGTGCATGTACATGTGCACATCTCGAGTTTTTTATTTTTGTGATAATTTTTTCAGTGTGTCTGTGGCGGGTGTTTACATGTATTGGTGTTGACAAGCTCTTCAGCAGTACCCCCTTCATTGTTTGACAGGCAGATAGCTGGGCTGCTCTGCTCCCTATTGTTAGGGGCTGTCATTAAACCCTGCTCGTACAGCCAGTTACACTGCCTGCGTGTGTCCGTGGACTGTCTGCAAAACAAACTTTTGCTTCTTTGTTTTGGTCAACTTCAAAGCGATTCCCAACCTGTTAAACGCTAGAAGAATCATTTGCCATTTCTGTAACATATCACATGGTAAAAGCATGGACGGGTGTGGATGTTGCCGTTGTTTATCTTTGCCACAATGAGAGGAGGAGTGGAAGATCAGCGTGACAAGCCATTGTCTCACGGGGCTGCAGTACTCCCCTCTCCTCTCCATTGTTATGTGACTTTTCATTAAGCCCTTGTTGGGCCGTCAAATTGAGCACAAGTGCTTGTTAGCCACTGCGCTGTCGTCATTTTGTGGAGAAGAGTAGGTGAACTGAACTCAACCACATGCATATAGACACATGCAGAGGTACAAGAGGGCAGAGGCAAAGAGTGGGTGCTGCACATGTGAAAAATCATTTTTGCTCGCTGTCTGTGCTGCTCGATGCTTCATTAACGTTCTCATGTGATGCTGTTGACCAAAAAAAGAATCCATGCTGAGGAATTCAGGAGTTTGAATTGAAAGCACTAAGCGCTATCAATAAATAATTTAAATTAGTCTTCTTGTGAATTCAATGCACAACTTAATTCATAACCGCTCAAATTGATTTTCATTCATCGCCTTCTATTCTGCTGTAGATTCGTTGGAGGTCTGTGGCCCGTTTACCTGATGGCCTGTCTAGCTGTGTTTTGACAGAGTGCAACAGACGAGCAGGCAAACAGCCAGCCGCTCCGCTATCCCACTCTAATCCACTTCCCACGTCTGAGGGAACCAGGACAAACCTGTGACATCACTTCCTGCTCAGGACAATCATTCAGGAACAAACTGGGAGCCTCCAGAAGCGCTGCCTTTGCCATAACAAGTCTGACTGCACCCTGAAGGACGCACACACACACACACACACAAGCGGACACTATTGTTAGCCCCTAACTGTGAATACGCTCTGTTTATTGACATAATTTTCAGGCATTGTATGTATCTGTCTGGGTGGTTGCTCTCACTTCCCCTATGCTTTTCTGTCTGGTTCTTATTTTGTCAGCGTCGTTGCTGTGAACTCCTCTTTGGGCTGGATGCCTCTTGAGTTGAGTTTTTTTTTTTTTTCGCTTGTTCTTTTGGCTCTAGCAGCTGCAGCAGATGTAGTCAACCGAATCTTCAACAAGGTTTGATTTGGAACAGCAGTCAGGCACTTTAATGTCTAAAGGAGTCCAAGATGTCCAATGTGTTTACCATGAAGCTGTTGAGTCACAAGTCTGAGTCTGTTTCTTTTCAGGTCTGTGTTGCGTAAACAGCTACAGTGCCAAGCAAAAGTATACATACTCTGTGAACTAGTCCATATTTTATCACATTACCATAACAAACTTTGTGCATGTATTATTGTGATGTTATGTGACAGACCAGAAACTAGTGCTTGTTTGTGAAGTGAAAAGAAATTATGCAAATTATTTGTTTAAAAAGTTTCATGAATCTCGTTATGTATGCTCAAAATGGTTTATTTTAGTAGCACCAAATACACCTTGTTACACCATAATATTCACAGTGGAAACCTTGCTGGCACTACAGTAGTCTTCCTTATCTGCTCTTGGTGAGTATAGCCAATTAAAATTTGTGAAAAGGGGAATCCTTGAATACCGAACTATAATTAGGTGGGAGTCCATTGTAATCTGTACAGTGCACCATGCACACGCATTCAGCCCTGTGGGTCAATACTTTGTGGAACAACTTTTCACTGCAATTACTGCAGTTATTCTAGAATAAGAGCCTCTATTGGACAGCAACTTCCCAGTGGTTTTCCATTGGATTTAGGTGTTGACCTTTGATTGGTTTATTTTAACATATGAATCTGCTTTGATGTAAACCATTCCACTTCAGCTCTGACTGTATGTTTTTAGCTGGAAGGTGAACTTCTAACCCGTCTCAAGTCTTTCACAGTCTTTTTAATGTTTCCTTCTTCTATAAACCTGTATTTGTTGCATTTGGCACCATCCATCTTCCCATCACTTTTCACCAGCTTACACATCCATGCTAAAAATCCTTCTTCTAAACTTTCTCCTTGACATTTTCAAAGCTTACAAATTATTTGTTTTAGAACTTAATCTTGTTTTAAACATCTCCACAGTCTGTCTGATGTGTCTGCTGTGTTCCCTGCTCTCCATGATGTTCTTTGTTTAGAAATCTCTTGGGGCTTCACAGAACATCTGTATCTACTGAGATTAAGTTACACTCACAGGTGTGCTGTACTCACTAATAAGGAAACCAGCTAAAGCAGTTGGTTTTCTAGTATTTATTTTGAGGGAAATCAGATTAAAGCAAACTAAATACACTCAAGTTTGACTTTAAAACATGACAAAAAGTAATAAACATCGAAGGGATAAGGATTCTCTTTCAATGGTCTTTGGGCAAACTGGGAAATAAAAAGATGTTGCTATGAACATGTAAATACAACAGTGTTTGTTTCCTTTTGCTCACTTTGATGAATCACTTTTATCTAAGTCTAAGAAATGTTTTGGGACTTCATAGACGTCGCTGAGGGTTGTTTTGGGTCTTCTCCCACCTGCAGTACCACTTTCAGCCTGAGGGTGGGAGCAGTGGCTGCACTTTTTGCAGCCTGAAGCACACTCGGAACATCTCTATGAACAACTGTAACCTTTCCTTCCTGGGAAATTGACAAAATATGTAACTGTGAAACATGTGCCAGCTGTAGGAATCTTCTGTAAGGAGTTGTGAGTGTTTCATTTTTGTTTTTTACCTGTCTGCTGCCACTTAGGGGTTTCAAGGAACATTTGTAATTTGTTTCTTTGTTCTGTTCTTATTTCATTTATTGTGTGTTACTGGAATCAGCTCTGCACGAATGGCTACCAGTTGATTGCACATTGTCACTCACTACATATTGGTTTTGATGCTTGCTCTTATGTGTGCTTTTAATTGATTTGACCCGTTGTTATGAATCTGCTTTTGGTAGTCATCAGTCGATACTAGCAGCCCCTTAGTATTCCTGGATGAGGCGAAGAAAGGGATTGAAGGGAAGAAAGGGAAAGAGGGTAAGATATCGATCAGGTGCAGGATGCATCAAAATCCAACTTTACCTGACCTTCCAAACTGCTGGCATCATCACTGCAGAAGAACACTAATGTCCCTTGCTTTCTTCCTGCCTTCCTCACGCCACCGTCCTTTTGTTTCAGCTCCGTTTGCAGTGTGTGTGCGTGCATGCTTGAGCTGCAGATAAAGCCTAAATTGAGCTGTTTTGATTGTTCGCGGAGAGCGCCCGCAGCACAAGGCCCCTCGGCTGAGAAGCGCTCACACACTCCTGTTCAGTCACTCTCTGCTTGTCTTTTTATTAAGTGGCGCTGGCAACAGCAAGAAAAATTCTTGTAATTACAAGTCAGAATAACTTTCTGTCTTAGGAATTAGGCAGGCTATTTGTTAACACCCATCTCAGGGCTCTGTATATCTTTGTTTATTTGCAACCTCTAATCAGGGTGTACACATCTTGTTTATTTCAGCTTAGGGCTTCACTATGGGGAAGGTGTTTACTGGAAGGTTACCTGACAAAAACACATTTTAGACACTTGAAATGTTACTTCAGTGTAAGCTGAAATCAAGGCCGCTCCTTACTAAAGGCATCAGATGTTCAGTAGACAGGAATTTTCTAATTCATAATATGATTTGATAGAAAATAATAGTTGAAATAGCAACTGAATATTATGTTTCTGCAAATAAACAGTTACATCACATTCAAGCGACATTCCTAAACTTTATTGTGATGCCACAGATACCTTTTCCGAGGTGGCCCTGAAAGCGTTCCCCTTTGTCTACTTTTTCTAAATGACTAACAGGTGGAAACTCTGAGAAATACACGTTTCCTGTTCAGTTTCCACGTTATTAATGGTTTCGCTACAAAAATGCAAATTCTTATGTGAAAATAATCATCAATGTGAAATACTGCCACATTCAAGTTGACAAATCATTTGTGTTAAAACATTTTAATACTCTGGGTATAAATAGAAGCATTAGGTCACAAACGGACCTATGGTGGGTTCTTGATACTAGATAAATGAGTGATATCGCTACAGACATGTTGGTGCTGTATTAAATTCAACTCACAATATGAGAATAGGCATAATGTTGGGTTTACGAGATTGAGATGTTTGAAATGGGAAAATATTCTTTTTTTTTAATAAAACTGAATTTCACTGTGACAAAAGTGTGTTTTAAAGAACCTAAGTCTACAATATTGTAGGGCAGGTTAATCAATCAATTCATTAATCAGTCAATCTAATTTTAGGGTTTTGTTATGTAAATAAAGCATAATTCTAACATTTTGTGTTTTTGGTAATGGAATAAAAGTTTAATGAATCTCAAACTGTGCTGCATCTATATTTGACCAGTCTATTTTTTCAGGTTTAATTATCAAACTCCGTCAACTCAACAGGGCCACAATTCAACATTTACATCCAGTCCTCCCTCAAAATAGTTGCCTCAAGTAGCAGCACTACAGAATGTCGAACTCAAAGCGCTTACCTTCATGTCTTAGGGTCATAAATCATAGCTTACACTTAGTTCCCCAGACAGGCAGATGCTGACCACAGCTGGATCTTTTAAATCAGATAGATTTCACTTGTGAAGATATATTGGGTCAGTTGTATCTATTCTGCACATAGAAAACAGATTTTAATCTTCCTCAATAAAATATATATAGTATAAATAGTTATGTTAATTTAGATACATAGAAATAAGCAGCATTATAGATTATAATATTAGAGTTTAAGTGCCCGTTGCATGAATATTTCTTTCTTTTGCTGTTCTTTGTAGAACAGCAGAAATAGAATAAGCTAATGAAATGCACAGCTCGATCAAAAACAACCAATCAGAGTCAAGAAGGGTGTTGTCGATCATGATTGTGTAAGTGATGCAGCTACTTACACAAGGAGAAACAACTGTTTATCAGCTATGGCAATGCTTACTAACCTGGATGGAGGTAAAGACTTATTGAGTTTGTTGGGAGCAGTAGTGGTGATAGAGGAAGGATCTATGGTGACGCTTCTTTGTGCGAGTATTCACAGTTTAATATTTATGGGTGGTCCCAAATCATAGATGGTTAGGAAACACCCACCACCATGTCTGCTTCCAGTTAAATTGGAGTAGAATACAGAAAACTACTTTCAAGTGGGTACAAAAAAAGTCTCCTTGCAGGTACAAACTGATAGATCACCATGAAACAATTCACAGAGGGTTCTCTCTAGAGAGTATTAATTTACACATGATGGAACATCCTGCAGTAGTCAGCAGTATTATGCGAAATGAATATGAGTTTGAAACAAAAACTGCCGAGGTTGAAACGACCTATCTTCTCCTCCCTGACTGACAGTGATTTTTGGCGTAGATAATCTGTATCTCTATGTATAAACAGTCTAATTTGTCTTAATTTTCAAAAAGGCAAAGGTGTAGCAGCCACCTTTCAACCAGCTTAGCTGCAGTGTGCAGCAACAGTGATGTATAACTTTAAGCTCAAGTCATTTTGGAACTCTCTCTGTCTTCTTATTAAAATAAATTGAAACGGTAACATTTTAAAAACCTTGGTATATTAGTAACTGATCCATACCCCAATGCCTAGCTGGGATTCCGGTTATGTTTACTACCTGGTCTGAAAAGAATGCATAGACGGTCCTGAAACATCATTATCCAAACGCCACTTAAAATCTCAACATGCAACCAGAAAATTTGATGGAATTGCTTTAGCAGAGTAGTGTTTGTGCCTGCATGCACGTTGGCATCCAGAGACAAAAATGAACTGGACGTTTTTCTCTGACTACATGCACACAAACACACACGAACACACACACTCAAAGTCACTCCAGGGATGATGTCTGGCTAGGTGGATAAAGTAGTGTTATTGTAATTCGATAGATGGCTTTCCCTAAGATAATCTGCCTTAAACAGATGATCATTTTGGGAGTAGATTTGATTGATGTGGGACAGGCAGAAAAAGAACAAGGGAGCGGGAGACAGACAGTGAGTGTATTTTAAGTCCCGCGTGTTTGTGTGTCAGAGAGAACGACGGAAATGGGAAATTGAAAGGGGCCCGTACGATTGCGAACATCGTTTTGTGCCAGCTGGACCCGAAGCGATGCTCAAACTGGGACTCCGCGTCTCTCGTAGTCATTGTTCATTTGACTTTCCGTTTCTCTGCCCCTTATTTTTGCATCATTCATTTCACAGCGCTTTGCGGCCGCCTGTGCTTTTTCTGTACACATTTGACTCACATGGTTTCAAAAGATTCGCTTCTATTCATTCTTGAAGCTGAGGCCCTGGCACACTTGCCATGTAGATTTTTTCCAAACCAAAACGTTCTGAAACGTTTTGGTTTGAATCAAGGTTGCGCGTGGCTATTAGCAGACAAAAACGTATTCGGTTTAATTAAACCAGCAGCAATCAGCTTTAGTGTATCTGGTCAAGGTTGATAGATAATGGGGATTCATGTGGCAAAATGTTTGAATGCCACGAACTCTTAGTGAAACTAAATCATTAAAAACAAAACAACAAAAACCTCTCAGTTGAGTGCCGTCTTTCATTGGAATTAGTTATGTTTGGAAGGTTTTATATAATAACCTTTAGTCATGTGAGTATCGACATTTATTTCTATTCTGATGTATTTCCTGGTGTACCAATTTACCCTTTTTGTGCCACTTTCCTGTTGAGCTTGGTTTTTCCTTCACTGAAACAGAAAATTTATTGAACGAAAAAAAATAGTCTGCGCTGTCTTTGCTCACTTACATCTGCAGTGTATTTTGTGTAGTCCCAGTCTTTCTTTCTGCTCCCCTTTCACACTTGTCGTCTCGTTCCCTTCTCCCAACATAATCCTCGGCTCAAGCCCCTGGGTTGCCGTAGAAACATCAATAACATTCCTGCTTGACAACATCTTAGTGCATTAAAGTGGCTGTTTGGGAGACTTAGCCCAGCCGAAGCACGCACACACACACTGTAGGCCATATCCTGAAGATTCCTGTGAAAAGTGGCAATAAAATCTGGCAATATGCAGTCACCGGCCACTTTATTAGATACACCTCGGTCTGAACTCCTTTAAATTCTTCATGGCGTAGATTCAACAAGGTCTCTAACGCACCCCTCAGAGATTTTGGTTCATATTGACTCACAGCTACAGTAATTTTGTTCTTGCACATTTATCTATAAATGTCCTGCTTCTCCATGTCCCAAAAGTGCTTATTTGGATGGAAGCCTGGTGACATTTTCATCTACAAGAAAAATTTTCAGCATCAAGCATATAGGACCAATACAAGTCCTGCTTGCTTGATATTTTCTGTTTTTTAGCTCATTGTTTGTTAACCTGAGAGACGGTTGTGCATGCAAATCCCAAGAACATCAATAGTTTTTGAAGTAATGTAATTTCCTGACTGTACGTCACCCTGTAGCATAAGTCAAAAAATACTTTGTGAGGAGGGAAAAAAACATAGAAATGTCACACTGGTCTAGAAGTCACATTTATTTAGAAACTATCAAACATGAGGGGTCCTTGTCCTTGCTAATGAAGATGTGTTCAGTTGCTTTTCAACAAACTTACAGAAGCCGTCAACCTCGGCTTTTGTCTGTTCTCTAAATCATGGTGGTCAGGAACGACTGAGATTAAGTAATGCTATTTCTAGCTTATTGTGATTTTTTTTTTGTTTAGTAATGATTGCATCAAGTCAGTAGCAGTGTGTGGTCCACATGAAGTGTGTCAGCCTTGGCGCTGCTTCTGCGAAATCTTTTGAGATGTCCCAAAAATCTGTGGGAGTTGGGCTTATCTGTTGGTCATATTGTGCTTGTCAAACATGTAATGAGATGTTGCAGAAGCTTTATTTTTCCATGGCATCGTATTTTCCTATGCCACTGAAAATCAAGAGAGATTTGCAGTAGTGTGACTAGGGTATAACAGTAGAGGGCATTTAATCATTTTACTTTAGTAAACTGAAGAATAGCCATGAATGACCATGCGCTTTTAAAGCATTTAACACATCATGTCAGACTTACTTTTTTTGTCAGTGATGGGAACATCTGCTGCTTCTTAGCAAAAAAAATACCTGCTTTGTTACTTGCCAGGTGCATTATTATTATTTTTTTAATTTTTAATACTTAAAGCACCATAAAACTTTAACCTTTTACCTGTTTAGATGTTCATTCAATTGACTGATTCTGCTGGAGTCCATTCTTGACTTTAACCACCACTGTCCAGTAGACGATCACTACTAGGTTGACTGACGCCTCACTCATTCAGATTCAGCTTAAGTACAAATCGCACAGTGGTACCGGACACTGAGGTGAGCAGTCTGGATTGGGAAAGAAAGGCTTCTGAATGCACACAGGAGAAGAGCTGGGAGGGTGTGTGAGTGATAACTGTGATCTCTTGTGGTAGCAGGAGCTACGGATTGGACAGACCTTTCATCACGCCGCTCAAATTATTCTGATTGGCTGCTGATTTCCTGATGGCTCCCCTCTGTGTTTGCTGTGTGTTTTGGTGTTTGATTGAGCGCCTGTGTGGGTCGCATCCTTGCATATGGGATTGTTGGACGTGTGATTTCTTGATGGAAGCCCTGTTTCATCACACCACCTGTCTCTGCGATGACAGCGCTGGGTCTAATCACTTGATGTGATTTGTGTTGGTAAAACGGGGGTGCTTTTCCACCGTGAGGACCTCCCACCCCCCACCCCGCGCGTCTGCGTGTGTGAGTGTGTGCGTGTGTGTCAGTAGTTGCGGGGGTTCGATGCTGGCACCCTGCGGGGCTTCCGAATCAACAGTGTCAAGATCCCGCTGCCCCATTATACGGAGGCAAACCTTTTTGTCCGACACACAAGCAAACATGTACACACACACACACACACACGCGCGCGCACACACACACACGCACGCACGCATACACGCACGCACGCATACACGCACGCACGCACGCATACACACAGCTCTGAGGACCAGTCATGTGAAGCAATCAGGACATAGTTCACGCATTCCTATTATTCGTCTTCTTTACATTGGTGGATTTCTCTGTTTTCTGTTTCATGCACACCTTGTGAGTGCTCCAGTCAGACAGCCATGTAATGGGCTAAAGAGGGACATGAAGCAGATGGTTTTCCAGTTAGCTGCATCACTAATGTTAACAGGACATGTCACACAAGGAAAGGGAAAAAGAAAAAGGGCGTGGAAGAGTAGTGGAAGTGTTTTTTAATCTTCATAGACATGCTCTAGTCTTTTTTATATTCATAGCACTTCAATTTTCTTTCACTTGTCACTTTATAACCACAAATGTTCGTGTATTTTATTTGGGATTCTATCCAGCAGACAAACACAAATCAATGAATAATTGTGAAGTAGAAGATATATATATAAACCCTGAAAAGTGTGTTTAGCCCCTTTTACACTGTCAACCGTAAAACAAAAATCTACTTTTGCTGAAAACACAATGTTTCTTAAATTAGTCATTTTTCTTCCAATTGAAACTGTTCATCTTTTGCTATTGATCATGGTTCATTTTTCAGAAAGACAGATTCAAAAAGTGGAAAACGAACCTGTAGTTGAAAGGCTGTTGCAGTGCTTCCTCAACCTTTCTGATACCGTTACCCAGAAATCACCCAGGAGACTCGAGCTTTCCAATCTGTGCCGGGCTGTGAAACATTAGCACCATACAAAATTTAGCAGGACTAAGTCAGGCTTTTAGCATCAGCCGGGTGTAGTCTCTGTATGTTTAGAGGCAAGCCTGCAGCAAGAGCAACTTGATTAACTAACAAGGGAGTTCTTTCACCACCTAGCATGATGTTTTTATGTGTGTGCAGTCCTAAACTATCTGGGTAGCAACATAAAATAAAGTCCCTTCAGTGACTACAAGTCATTGGAAACAGAATAATGGGTTTTGTCTGTATCTTTATAAATAGAAAGAAAATTGTGTCATTTTCTTATCCTTTATATTGGAAGCTGATGTTTTAGCACTACATAGGAGATACACAAAGATCTCTGATATAAGTAAAACACATTTGTATTATGCAAGCAATAAATTGTGCAAAATGAGTTAGGAAGAGTAAAAAGATAGAGTGGTGTGGAATAAAAACATAAAGTATCTATTTTTAATCGAGTAAAGTGAAGGGTCGAATCCTAATGCTGTTGATCCTAATACGTATTCCTCCGGGGTCACGACCTTTGCACTTTCATCCGAGCTGCTCTCACCTTAATTTCCTTAAGTACTTTCTCCTCACTTATTCCTAAATCTTTTAAAACATCCTCGGCTTCCTTTTCCATTCATGTTTGGCATTTTAAAGAGACGAATGAGAAAAGACCAGTCTTGTATATAAATAATGCTTGGAACTTATATTAAGGATGTGCTATATTATTTTTATTTTTAACATATTAAGAAGATGACAGAGAGACTTTGTATGTATACAAAACAACAAGTCAACCCAATTTCAGAAAGTCTTTGTAAAAATGTAACTTCAGTCCACACTATTGTAACTCAGTAAGTCAGTGAATTAAACATGCTTTAGGAACTATTATTAAATCAGTAATTCCAGAGTCCAGCGCTAAAATTAAGCTGCTTCACCCACAGACACTAAGCTAATTAACAAGAAATACGACCTTTTTTTTTTCTCGGACTGTTTACACTGTGGATCCTGTCTATCTGCAGGCTTTAACTTAATTTCCTGCTTGTCCATTTCTTTTCCACTCTGCCTGCTTCTCAAGTTTGACCCTCCTCTCTTGTCTCCCTCCCTCTCCTCTTCAGTTCACCAATGTTTTATTACCTACTGACACTTTTTTATCTGCCTGAGCAGCCGAGTCTCTCTTATGTACACATAGCATATTCCTTTATCGTCCGCTCATTTCATCCACCCACCCGCACACACACACACACACACACACACACACTCGGACATATTCTTGTCCTGGCATTTTGAAATTCGCTGCCTCTGTAAACTGTGATACCTGCCCACGCCACCTGACCTCCAGTTAATCCACCATCTGACTCTCCTCGCTGCCTCTGCTGTTGCTCATCCCTCTCTGGCAAACAGCCACTCTTGAATAATTGCAGTGAAGAAGAAAATTTTCAATGCATACGTGATGGGTTCCCTCTCTGTGCCTGCCTCTGAAAGTTTATCCTTTCTCCTTAATCCCACCTTGTTTAACTGAAGAGCCCGGTTTTAGACACTCACAGGCTGCACATGATTTGGATGGCTGCAGAAGGAAATGCATAGGAAAGGAAACTTATCTCTCTCTGGCACTATACTGCTCGGTGCTCACTCTCAAATATCAGCTGTTTACCTCTCCCTCTTACTGGCCCAGATGTATGAACAACACTGTGTAAACAGTGGTTTGCAAAAGGATTCGTCTCCTTTATTTTGTTCTGCATTAAAAACCTCAAACTTCATTGTAATTTATTGCAATTTAAGATGGTAGAGCAGCAAAAAGTAGAGCATAATTGTAACAGTGATGAGCTATGAATTAGCATTAATGCCGGACACAGTTTGAGCTACTGTATGTTTCCAGATGTTGTCAGTCTGGGTGGGTTTTATGGACTTGAGGTTTTGTTCTGTGGTGTTATTGCGATAATGATAAAAGTGACGATACAAATAATTAATTGCTTCTTTTTTAGGTATCTGTATGGCTTTGACTGCATGACAAAGCATATCCATTTGTAATTCGCTTTTTAGGTCACCAGTAACATAAAGCAGTGTGATTTGTATCACCAAACTGCACACAGTAACTGCATTTAGTCATATTTTTTATTTTTTTTTTATCATTTTTTTCTCCGAAGAGGTTTTTTTTTTTTTTTTTGCGGTTAGTCATATTTTCAAATGTATCAATATTAATTGATGATCTTTGAACAAACAGTGGAAAAAATTGTAAAATTAGCAATCCCGACAATAGGGACTGTTCTTTTTTTTTTTTTTTTAAACATTACTATTGGGAATTTATTGTAACAACAATAAATCAGAAATGTCATGCTAACATCATGGTGTGGAAACTACTGGAACAGTGTCCATTACCTTAAATGCTTCTTCTACATCCATGTGCCTTAGTTTTCCACCACTGGTAAAAAAAATTTAACATAAAAAAATGATATAAATAAATGACCAATTTTTTAACTCTCACAATCCTGTGCTGCATCACCACCACTGTCAAATGACCAAACAAATACTACATGACTAACTCCTTCCTGAAACACAAATGGCTACAAGCTGAAATATAAACTTTGGCTGTAAATACTGGCTAATATGTTTCCAAGCCACTGCTCATCTGCATACATTTCTGGGTAAATAACTGGAAATATACCTTAAGGAGAAGTGGTTTCCAGTATAATAACACACTTTAGTTGTTGACCAACTGCGGTTCACTGTGTTTGTGTCAGTGAGTGGGCGGGCAAATGCCAGATCATACACTGTGTCGAGTGTTTTAGCACGGCCGTGATGCGTGCAGTTTTGTGCTGTCACATGGGAGGAATGGTTCTCACATTTGCACAAACATAAAGATGTTTGCACACACGCACAATGCAGAAAACACACACACACACACACACACACACACACACACGCACACACACACACATACACACAATGCAACAATGCCTCAAACAGAGAGGGATTTGGAGAGGTAGTGATGTGCTCCCAGGCCAAATAGCACAGAAACACCTTGATACTAGTGTGTTAAGGTGTGTGAATAGGTATGTGTGTGTGTGCGCGCAGCTAGCTCAAATCTCCACGGTACATCGGTTTTATGAGGACAAAGCTGACACACACACGCTCGTACACATACCGGTTAAGCAGCCACCTCTCGTCCCCGTGTGTTAATCCCCACCTCCCTCCAGATGTGCAATCATAATTTAAAGGTGTTGTCTGTATAATTTCTGTGGATTATGTGATTAGGAAGCTATTGTGGCAGATTAATTTGTGATTGAGGTTAACTCGTGATGAAATGGCTTTTGTCAGCTTCTGCCCTCAGCAGCCTATTGTACTGCTGCGTCCTTGTACTTTATGTGTCTGTGGAGGATGGAGGCATGTGGAGGGCCTAAACCCTCCATAATCTTTTAGCAGCCATATTTATTTATAATAATATGTCATGATTTATTTCATTAATGTGTTTGGTGTTAGCCTGTCTTAACCTTCACCTCACTTAAACCCCCTCATACCATCTTTCCTCTTCCAGTTAGCTTGAGTTGCATTGAATTTTTTTTTCTCACATTTTGTCGAGCCAGCAGTTGATCTCAGTGGATCATCTTTTTTCAAATAAATAACAGTGTTCAAGGCTGATTTCATGGCTCCTTGTTTGAGCGGCCATTTGTTCAAACATGAGGCATGACGGATGTACAGTAAATTTACTTGTCTATATTAACCTGCAAGAGCCCTGAGGAACCCATGAAGAAGAGCTGGAGGTCAATGAAACCAACATAGAGGCCTTAAAGAACCCAACATAAGAAATGATCAAGATTCAAACCAAAAATGTGACAAGGAAACTAAGAAACAACAGAGAGGGATTTGGAGAATAGAAATAGAAAAAACTAGTTTTTCAAAAGAGAACCATGACTAGTGTCTGCCACTAGAAACTGAAAATCAGTACATATGAAAGAAAAAAAAAATAAGGACAAGGAATCTTGAAAGTAAAGAAAACATTAAACCAAAATCCTAAAGATTTGCTTTAATACAATGCTGTTTTTGTTTGGTAAATGTGTGTCAGATATAAAGGGTTCTTTCATAAATATCAGATTTGTATTTAGTTGCATCCCTTAAGAAAAACTTAAATTCATCTTAGCAATATGCACTCAGGAAATGCTTTAGAGATTTGGGGGAATAATTTGTAGTTCACTGCTTCCTGTATGTGATGAAGATAAATGATATGAATTTATTTTATGACTTTTCTCATATACTTTTAAGGTATTGATAAAGTTATCATTTACAAATGAAGAATCACCAGTCAGCCAAGGATCAGAATCAACAATTTATCGAATGGATCAACACAAAGTATATTTTTCACTCCATAAAATATGTACTTAAATTCACTTTTTTGAGTTTGATAAAGACTATATTTAGGTATATGGAATCAATAACCTGCTTTGCGTTTGTTTCTCATTTGTCTGGTAAGTTAAGAAAAAAAAACTATCAACCTGTCTTCTGTTACGAAGGTAAACAACGGAACAAAGCTTAATCGGACACAGATAGAAAAAAACTATTCAAATTTCAAAGATTTTACAGTTGTTCGTTTTTCATTTTCCTCTGAACTGAGGTCGACTCTGTCTTGCTATGCAAATCCTGGAAAAAAAGGAGCTGGCTATGGTCTTTGTATAGTCCGTTGATAGGCAAAACGCAAACTTGTCTTTTGCAGTCAAGTACACAAAGCTTCTCATTTGCTTCCGTCAGACAGGAAATTGAATGTCCTTTTTGTTCTCTCTATACTTCCCTCTCCCTCTCTCCTCCGCTCTTCACCTAAACACAGCGTGCCGAAGCTTTATCACCTTTTGATCAGCAGCAGTAGGAGAGATAAAGAGAGAGGCCTTCTAATCCTCAGCGTCATATTTATTTATAATCATGTCATTAATGTACTTCACCTCACTTGAACCCGCTCTTCGCCGCTTTTCTCAATCCTTTACCTCTTCTCCTCATCCTTTTTTTATTAATTTTTTTGTACCACCTACATTAACTCTACGGAGAGAAACCGGGTGACTCGTTCACAGCTGAGAGCAAGCGCTGCTGTTGGATCTAGATGGAGCTCTGAGGAGAGGCGCAGCCTGGAGCCGGCTGTCACAAATAGAACATTTAATAGTGTCTCTCTTTCGCTCAGCCTCTCTGGAGCTGGTCCGCTGTCGGCTCGGGTCATTCCAGATAGGACTCTATCTTAGGATGATCTTACTGACAGCACCCACTTTAGACTAATCACTCCATTTAGACTGGAGTGGCCCCGAGGTGGGAGGGAAAGAGATGGGAAGAGAAATGAAAAGAGATGAGATGACAGAGATGAACAGTTAGTACCCCGCAGGAGGAGAGGGAAATGAGGAAAGACGCACGTTACGGCAACCGACGCCGAGAGAGACGGCAGGCTGCGCAAACCCAAGGAATGACAAAGAACGAGTTTATTTTTAGGGACTGTTTATGCCGTAGTAAACTATTACTTGGATTGTTGCCAACATCCGGTTTAATGTCATTGATGCCCCATTAGAATAAGCCTGACCATTGCCTTCCTTGATTCTCATCTCCCTGTTGTCCTCTGTCTGGGATTTCTCCCATCGAGTTTGATTTCTCTAATTGGATTTCAATCAGTGAACAGAAGGAGGAGTTGTAAGCGATTGATTGGTAAGCGAAATCAATCGCTTACAACTCCTCCTTTTGTTTTAAAATTGTAGTCTGCCTATAACTTTAGCAATGGCAGAGGAGGAAGTGAACAAAGCTGTTCGGTCCGTGTTGGTCACAGATAAAAATAATTTGCAATTAAAGTCGGATGAAGAGAAATGTATAAGAAATTATTTTGCTGTAAGATGTCAGGAACCTACTCACCGCTGGGTTATTTATGATGCACACAATTTCTGGCAACCTTCATCAAAATGGCACATTTCATTAGTCATTAGCAATTGGTTAAATTCAGATTCAATTGGTTAAAACATCAGCAGAGTCAACGCCTCCAGGAAGTAATTGTTTCTCAATAGCTTTGCTTCTTAAAGCGCAGAACAAGAGGCTGGTTTTCATCAGGTTACATTAGAATTATTTGAGATGGGGAAAAAAAAAGTTGAATACTTATTTTGCACACAGTAAATGTTTTAGATCATCAAACAAATTTGAATATCAGTCAAACAACAGTTTCGGTTCAGGTTATTTAATTGAGTTGTTAAAGGGAATAAGCATTTTAAACCAACCTGGTCCAATGTGGAAAAAGTAATTATCCTCTTTACCTACCGTAATAATAAGTTATCAACCATTTCATTTTGCCATTTTAACCATTTGTTGTTGATAATAGGCAACCAGTCCTATTATCAACAGCAGGACTGGTTGCTGATAATAGGGTTTCTGCTGTGGAGAAACCCAGACCCAACTTTCTTTGCAAAATTATTTTAATTCAGCCACATTTGGGAGTTTTTGAGACGAAACAGCTTAGATGCCACACCATCTCAATTGTGTTTACGTCCAGACTTTGACGCGGCCACAAGTGAAGACTGGCTGGTTTGTTTCAGACCATTTTCCTGAAGTATAAACCATAAGTGCCTGGGCTCAAAGCCATGAAGTAATGGGCGGAGAGCAGAATTCAAATCCAGGTTGAATTCAGGGGGAGTGTTTTTTTTTTCCACCCTGACTTTTGCTCTATTCAAAAAGTAAAAATATCACTAAGTCCTGAGTTTTTTTTTTTTTTAATATCAGTCTTTTAAAATGCCGAGATTGTGAGTGTCATTTGCTTTTACTCAAAATGGAAAGCAGAAATGCAGAAAAGGTTTTTATTCTTCTTGTCTATGAGAAACCAAAAACTATTCTCATAAGTGTATAGCTCTGACATGACATGAAGTCTCTTCTGAATACTTCGCCATGATGGAGTTACATGTTCATCCAGCCTCGGTTTGTTTGTACAGGTCTTTTTCCTTTTTTTTTTGTATGACAGTCAATAATATTCAATAGCTCCCTGTGTGTCGAATGTGGTTCCCTGCTTCTCTTTCTGTGGCCAGATAACCTCCACCTGTCACACCTCGTCGTCTACCTCTCCTCTCCCATTCCTTCAACTCTTTTCCCATCCATTCATCCTTCACCGTTCTTATTCATCCAGAGTGATGGAGTTGGTCCGACTTTCCGCCGGCTTTCAGTGGAGGTGAACACACACACTCGTATGAGTCCGTACACACCGACTTGGCGCCTGCCACTCATTTACCTGACTGAATGCCTCCATTCTCTGGCTCCAAATTGACCATTGGCTGGACAGAAGGACGGATGACCCACAGTGTTCCCACTCTCTCCGCTTCCCTTTCTCCCACATAAACACTTTCAGTCACAGAAGCACACAATGACAGTGTGACCACAGGGCTATAAGAACGCAAATATGTCTACAGAATGTTTTATTTTCTCTGTAATTTACCTAAAAAAAAATTGGAACTAATTTGTATAAGTCATCATTTTTATCTGCATTTATTGAGTAACTGTAAATGCCGATAAATGGCCGACTTCAGCACTTATCTCCGTACTGAAAATCTAATTGATCCAACTGTGAAGACCACTTTTCTCATTGTATAATGAGTCCTTGTGCATAGGCTCCCAGCGTCTAGGCTTCAACAACGTTGAAGCAGGCATGCTCTTGGTAGGTACCATCATCACACAAAGGTAGCGTCAATCACACAAAGAAATGATCTGCAATCTTCACACCCCTAATTAAGAACAAACAAACAGAACACTACGCTCAGGCTTTCTGCTCAAACAGGTCAGTATGCATTGTTTATTATATTTATACAATAGTTTTATCATAGTATACAGCTCTGGAAAAAAATAATAGACCACTGCACTTGACCCCATTGGAAACCTCATTGTTATTCTACCAAAAATTGATTTCTGAGCTCTTCCTGAGTTAAAACGTTGTTGTTTCTAAATGAACATGAACTTGTTTTCTTTGCTTTATTTGTGGTCTGCATCTTTTTTGTTATTTTGACCATTGCTCATTTTCTGCAAATAAATAAAAGATTTTTATTCTGAATTTTGGAGACATGATGTTAGTAGTTCATATAATAAAAGAGCAATGTTCATTTTACTCAAGCGTATACATACAAAGAGTAAAATCAGAGAAACAGATCGTTTTAAGTGGTCTCAATTTTTTCCAGAGCCCTAAAAAAATTCAGACTTTGATATTTGATTTAGACACTATTTTATGGACATGATTGCTTTGGAATGTAGCAGCCATAATGTGGTCAGAGTTGAACAATGTGGAACACAAGTTCTGCATGGAGTTAAAATTCTTGTGGAACTCTGATGACCAAGTTATGTACAGGTACGGAAACCTCCTTTGTGTTTAGGGAATTTCTGCAAAGGAAACATCCTGGTGCAGATGTAAAATTACTTACATTTTGTTGTTAGTTCACAAGAAATCACTAGGAAAAAGGTGCAACTACAACTAAAAGCACAAGTCGGGATGAAAGACGCCCACAGGCTGCATAAATATATGCCCGTTTTGGAAATTAGAGTACCTTGTTGCACATTGGTACTCCTTCAGAGCACGGAACCTCCTGGAAAACCATCACCAAAAAAATCTGTCATTTTCTGTGCATTCATGACAGATCGGGCCTCAATGCGGCATGTGTTGGATGATTCTCTGTATCAAGTGTAACTGTGCCTCTTGTCAGGAGTCTGCAAGGTAGATCTCTTCCATCTGAGGTTAATCCCACAGAAGTAGAGAGGAAAGAGAGAGAGAGCGATACCAAACCTGAATATTACTGCACCTCAAATCTCCTCTCAGTCAGACGCCACTACTCACATCTCACAACTTCACACAGAGGGCTTTGCATGACAAGATAAGTGGAAAAGGTAAAGGGAGACAAACATGATCTGTCGCAGTATGCTGAATGGCAAATGCACACATGCATGCATAGTACATATTTGGATAAAATCATACCCATGCAAAGGGACAACACACACACATGCAGCATGAGGACACACAGGTACCTTGGCTTCAGACACACACTGGCAGTGGAGCTCATCTGTGTGCTATCTGCTCTCTTCTCTCTGCAGTAGGCAGATAAGTGCTATATCCTACCAGCGAGGAAGAAACACTGTAGTGGATAGGTCTCGTACTTCCTCGCTCAGTGTGTTGGTGTTCCTTGCAAAACCTTGTTTTAAGGCGCTGGAAGTCCATCTTCAACTCTTCAACTGAAAGTAAGCGCGGTATTTCTCTGAATGATAAATAGTTTTATTTGTACATTTAGCTTTGATCAGAACCTTACATCACACACATTTTACCTTTTATTATTTGTGCAATCAAATAAATAAGCAACCCCAGAATGTTATCAGCCAATAATGAGAAAGATCTTGGCATTAGCCTTGTGGCTGGTTTTTAATGGTTCCACTTCACCTCTCTTTAGCTTCTGTCTACATCAGTGGCATAGTTCTTGGACCCCTTTTTTTTTTTTCTTTCCAAGATTTTCTTTGTATTTTCTCTTGACTTGATGTGACATTTTGTGGTTCAGAACTGCTCTCAAGACCTCAGTTGGTCCGTTTACAGACCAACAGACATACAGGCTGCTGTGGATGGGATTCGATCGGTTCCGATTCTTAAAGAATGCTCAGCCTAACTGTTGGATGGTTTCTGTGTTTTCTTATTGGATGATAAATACTAATCCAGTTCAGTCAGAGTATTGGGTATTTCCCATTTTACCTTGAGAACACCTCTTTTAACACTTCTAACACCCTAACACTGCTGACTCACACATACTTTGCACTTTTTACCTGCCCTCCTTAAACCGCCCTTCAAATATATTTTTAATCCACTTCATGATTACACCAGGTGGTTTTCCCATAGCAAAGCTTTAATCTTCAGATTTATTGAGATTTGGGAGAAACCCTTGGATATTTGTTGCATTTTGTGATATTTCCCTTTTCTATTAAATGCCACTATTTTTAAATTGGACTTGTGACATATACGCTAACCTCAATAAAAGCATCTTTAGCAGTGTGTTGCAGTCACCAGCAGAAACATTGTTTGATGTAGGCATCAAGGAAAAACAAACCTCGCAGGAAACTGTCAAACATGGAGGCTTTTCGCAATTTGTCCTGTTAAAACCACAAACTTCAATATACTTCATGGAGATTTTACGGGACAGACAAACAGCCCAAAGGACAGATGAATTGCGAAGTTGAAGGAAAACAATACATAGATTTCAAAGTTATTTGCAGGTAAAAGTACGGTGCCAAGAGCATGATTGACATCAAACACAGCCAGATCTCCTGATCCTCAGCAACAAGCCTACTCAGCACAAATTGTTCATTAACCTCACATCCATAAACACAATAGAAAACGTCTTTGGGGTGCAACTGAGACAAATAAAAGAATTTTTTACCTTGTGTTTATGCGCCACCCCATTCCTAATGGTAACCTGGGAAACTGAACATATAACCCATACGATTATTCGCCATCGGTTTATGTTCAGATGTATTTATTTGTTAATAATGCATTAGAATTGAAAAGCTTTCTAATATCAATTACTAATTAAATTAGGTGTTTGAAATGTGAATGTCATTTACAAAGCCTCTAATTAACTGGATTTTTTAATTATTATTATTGTTTTTTGGTATAAATACATCTGTTCTGTGACTGGATAAAGAGGAAAAACAGTTTATGTTTTTCAAAATTCAACTGGTTTATTTCATAGCAGACTTTTAAGAGATGGGCTTCAATTTCAAAACTTTATCTACATTACGAGTAGCCAAAGTCTTTTCTTCATCAGCCGATTTTAACACATCCAAAATTCCCCAGTCCAAACACATATGACAGGAGTCATTTCTGCAGAAAAAACAATAATGGTCAAATAAAAACTGCCCACATTCTTATAGCATGTTTCTAAAAAGCATAAAAATTAGAACCAGCATTTTTAAAATCATTTCTGCATTGGATAGTGGAACTTTTTTTCTTCTCTAAATACATGGCTATGCAATTGTTAATAACACAAAGATTAAGGGAATAATAATATCTTATATTAAAGTCGGCTTATATCTGCATGCCTAATTAAGCAGTCCTCATTAAAGTCGTTTGCAACTTACGGCCAAACCAAAACAAACCACACTCACACTCTTGACCTCTCCTACTAACAAGCTCATAATCCAGACAGCTTGCATGTTGACATTTGTTTATCAGAAACCCTAAGTGGCTTTGCACAAGTAATGCCCTTAGCAGATCAGACGGCTCTCCTATAGGTCTGCCACTGTGAGCTGCCTGTAGGCCTCTGATACGAGCTCCTTGACCTCAGACAGAGGAAGCAGTCACAACATTAACGTGGCTTTCTTGGAAACCCAATTCGGAGCGTACTGTTTGGCACCGCAACACTGAAATCTCTCAGTTTCTTACTGTTTTATGACCCCTGGAGTATCCCAGTGATTCTACTGTATCAATGCTGAATTTATTTTTACTTGTGTTTCACATCAAAAATGCAAAGAAAAAAAACAAAAAACAAACAAACAAAAAAACCCCAACTAATTAGCACAAGTTTATTTACCTCCAGAAAACACAAAAATACCCTTTTCTAAAGATGTAGTATGTATTTTCTTGAATAGGTATTTGTCCTTGTACATAACCTCATATTAACTTGTTTCAACGTAATTATAATCTTGTTTGCTGAAAGGCTGAAAGCCGCATGGTTGCAGCAGTTGATCTGGTGTTTTACCTGTGAGTGTGTTAACACTCACCTGTAACTGTGTGCGATGCCTCTAGGGTTCAGGCGGTGGTCAGTGGGTACAAGCGGTTGAAAAGTTCATGAAACCTTTCCTCTGACTTGGCCTCTTCGTGACCCAGATTAGCCTTAGCCGACCAGGTCAGGTGTATCCTTATAACAGCTTTTTCAAACTTAAACTCTAATAGCGTCACTCTCAACCGAAAACATTAATAGTAGCGACTATAAATGCGTAAGTCGTTGTGGCAAATTCTCTGGTATTCCAACCCTGCCTCTGTCTTCCCTCTCCACAGAGATTTTTGTTTGTTTTTTGTTTGCTCTCAGACGAGAGAATATCTTGAAAGACCTATCACATCAGATGAAACCGAAATCTAACTTTTTGTACATGTACAACGGCGTAGAGGGGTAAACTATATGGGACCTTACCTTAAACAAATCATCTTTGCAGTAACACATGGTGGTGGCAGCATCATGCTGTGGGAATCCTTTGCTTCAGGATCCCCACAGCGTGATGGAGCTAAATATAAAACAGTGCCGAATGAAAACTTGTCATAGGCAGCAAAATAGTTGAGGCTGATGTGGAGGCTTTCCTTTCAGCAGACAGAATTACACACAAAAAGGAACGTCTTTATGGAATGGCTCAGATTAAAGCAGCTTTAATTTTAAATCTATTTGATTTGAAATCATTTAAATCAAATGGATTTAAATAATTTTTGGCAAGATTTGAGGTTCACGGATTCCTTTTTTCATGTCTGACTGAAATTGAGCTGTTTTGCAGAGAAGAGCCCATAATAATTTGCCAGTGTATCTGTAATGCAAAGTGAGGTAAACTTTATTGGAAGGGGTGTACATAAGACTGACATAAGATTGCCATGAACATGATGCAAGACTTGTTGTGAACAAAAAGAAGTCTTTATGAATGTTTATTGGTAAATAACAAAATTTTTAATGCAAATGTCATTAAAAACTTGCACTTTTAATACAAGTTTTAGTACAACTTTGCATTAAAAATGTCATTATTTACCAAATGACGCTTTGTGAAATACATCCATAAAGACTCCTTCATGTTCATGGCAGGTGTTATGTCATGCCTGTGACAGTGTCATGTCAGTCTTATGCACACCCCTTCAAATAAAGTGTTACTGAAAAGTGATTCTGGTGACAGTGAGGAGAAATCCTTCACATCTCAACTGACTTCATAAATTGTATTCTGCCTTTACACCCTGAAGGAAACAAACTAGAAACAGCATTAAATTATATTGTCATTCATTTTAATTTGCTATAGAAAAGCACAAGGGCACTGAGATCTTTTTTATTTTTTATTTAAATGGTACATTAATCTAACATATCTGTTTTCGGTTTGAATTTCCAGCTTTAGCACGTAGCATATCAGACGTTTTAAGCAAATGCTGAGACAAGGTAGGGATCTGTTTCCATCCATTAGTAGGAGTGCTAATCCTTGGCACACCTGCATGTGTTTAGTGAGCTGTGGAGCTGTTGGTTCATCAGGAGGTCAGAGCCTGGAAACGGTTGAAAAGTTCAGGCAACGTTTTCTTTCTCTTTCTTGAACCCTGTCTGACCCAGATTAAACCTGGGTCGGGAAGGTCATGGTCGGCCACTCTGCACTCTTTGGATAAAGATGGTCTCCAAGTAGGAGAACATATTAAGAATATCTACATTTGAATTTGGATTTTATTAATTTTTTTTCACGTTTCCGCAGCTCATGTCTGCAATTTTAGTCTAACGGAAAACAACACTGCCTTTTAGGAGTCCTGGCATACAGTCGGAATAGCAAAAATGATGTGTACATCCTCACCACCTCAAGGTGCTGTTCTTCTTCAGCATGTTTTTCTATTATTAAAAGGTTATAAAAAAAATGGATAAGCAGAGTTGTGTCAAAAAATAATTTCCTACAGTCTGCTTGACAGCAGATGTGGAAGCTGCAGTAGGTAACTTTTTATTACAAATTTGTTAAAACTGTCACTATGTCATGACAGTAGATTATGAGACAGGTAATCTTTGGGAAAAATGTAACTCCACTACCTCCTCCCTGTGGTATTTGTCGCTGCAGAAACACATAGTCAGAAACAACCAATCAGAGCCAGGAGGAGGGTCTTAATGCTGTCAATCATTCTCATGCACACAGTACTTTGACCCTTCCCCTTGCTTTCTGTACGCTACAGCTGGTTCAGCACAATAGAGCCTGTTGTGCATGTGCAAGCTAGTTAGTATAGCCACCAATCTTGGTGTATAAAGACTTTTCCAGTAACTTTGCTTGTCCACCATTAGCACATTGGGCAGTGCGTTCACTAGCCCGATTGACAGTGTTAAGACCCTCCTCGGGGCTCCGATTGATTGTTTCTGGCAAAGCACAGTGACAATTCCTACAGAAAAAGCAAACCCAAGTAAATCAAATAATTAATTAAAAAGTAAACAAATCAAAAGCAAGAAACTGCAGCCATATTTGGTTTGAGTAAACACTGAATTTCAAAATAAAAGTCTCATAGTATGACATTTACATCAGGGATTCATAATAATAGTACTTCACCAGATGAGGTCACCCTGTTACCACCTAGATACCACCTAGATAGCACTTCTAGAGGTCAGATGTTACACTGACAAAACATCACAGATATATATATATATATATATATATAT